>PVIR01016464.1:0-36591 GCA_004026965.1 Petromus typicus | reverse complement strand
GGGAAACAAAGCTTAGGTATATACAAAGTGGGTTTGAGGGGCAGGGGGAGGGGAAAATGAGAATCAAGTCATGCCACATTCTAATACAAACCCTCAATGTAGAATGTGATGATGATGTGTATTCATAATGTACCAATAAAGATTCAAATTAAAAAAAAAACTGAAATAAAAATAAATAAATAAAGGAAAAAAATTGATAAAACTCATGCAACATCAATTTTGTTGACTTCAATTTAGTCTGCTGGAGAGATGAGGAAACCAATAAGTTGGGATAAAGCAGATGCTAAATAATCATTTCATAACTAATAAAATTTTGACTGGAGGATTTTCCCCTTTCCTGGTTAATATATATTTAGTTCTAAAGCAAACTTTAAGTTTAGAGATGAAAACTTGAGTTTATCTTTTCTTAAATCATAAGAGAACTTCTTTGGCATTCAAATTCATAACAACTACACAGTACCTGGCATCTTAATATTGAACTATATAAATACCGAGGAGATGTAAGTCTAACTAGGATTTCCCTTTCAATTACACTGTATGGTAATCAGGGGAGGCACTGGGCAGGTAAATTCTACTCATAACTTCAGAATAGTTAGGCCATATTTCAAGATTGAATACAGAAGAAACCACCTAGTAATTCAATTATCTTCTTAAAATTAGGTCTGTTGGCTCTTGGTAAAACATGAAGACTAGTGTAAAAAATCAAGGAGAGATAAAATAGTAATAAAGAAAAATCACTTTTTTCATATAGAAATTATTACAGTTGAATTTTGTCTTTTTTTAAAAAATTCAAATCTTTATTGGTAAATTATGAATACACATCATCATCACATTCAACGTTGAGAGTTTGTACCAGAATATGACACAACTTGATGCTCATTTTTTCCCATTCCACCACCTACCCTGCACCCTCCCCATCCCCTATATGCATAAGCTTTGTTTTCTTTTTAAAAATTGTTGTCACATTCATTTCCCCCCTCATATTTACTCCTGCACTTTATTTCTTTTTAAATATTTTCTATTCCACAATGTCAACTATATGTACTAGAACTCATTTGTATCTTCATTTTTTCATACCAGAGAAAAGTTTGTATATACCACTCATTGAATGTATGAATTTGTCAGACACTATGGACTCCTATTATTTGGACACTTATCTCAATAGAGAAGATGATCTTTTGTAAGCTATGTTGTATGAACGTCATTTGTAATAGTATAGTTCTTCAGGAATGATGAGGAGCTGAGGAATCAATTGTGAATAGTTTTGAGTAGCTATGTTTTTTCATTTTATTTTACAAACAATTTGAAAGTTCTGAAATTTTCCCAGAACACTCTGGCTCAGGGATAGCTGTGACAAATTATATTAAAACAAGCTTAGGGCTCACATTATCCTTGTTACAATTTGCCAGATATTATCTTTTTAAAACATGCTGTTTAATACAGACAAGTCATTGGATATCTCCAATCAAAAGAATAATGTGTACTATACAAATGGTTCCTTGCTTAGCTTTAATTTCATTAAAGAACAAAACATATTTAAAATCTATGATTGTTATTTGTACTATGTTAAATTTGTGACTGCATTTCATTATTTAAGGTCTAATTTCCAGAATGTCTTCAGGTTTACAGAAAAAAATGAGAAGAGTGTACAGCAAATTCCCATAGATCATGCATTGGTATGAAGTTGCCAGAATTTTATGAGAAAATTGTCAGAATTAATAAATCAATATCTGTTGATTATTTATTAACTGCAATGTATAGCCTCTTCAGGTTTCTTCAGATTTTTATTTAAGTTCTATCAGTTAACCCACACAAAATATATTATAGTTTTCATGTTTCCTTAGGATTTTTTTTCTCTGTGGAAGATTCTAATATTTTTCTTGGTTTTGGTGACCATGACAATTTTAAATTGTGCTTGTCAGGTATTTCACAGAATTAACTTGATCGGAATTCGTCTCTTGCTTCTCATATTATCTTATTGATGTATACATTTGAGAAAGGAAAATCAGAGATAAATCACCATTTTCATCACATTGTGCCAATATAATTCAGTGTCAATATACTTGCCAGTCATTAACATCAATCTGGCTAAGGTGGAAATTGCCAGATTTCTCCATAGTAAGGTTATTTCTTCATTCCACTATGTCTCAGTGACAATTCTTGGGAGAAATAACTATACACAGCTCATTCTGTAAAAGAGGGGATTTGCCCTTTGAGGAAATCAATATGCACAATTCCTGGTTAACTTTAACACTGTTGGTTTTGGTCCCTAAGAACTGTATCCAATGTGGCATGCACACATCAATATAGAGATGGTGATTTTATTTTTGTTGCTGATTTATTTTTTTGCTTGTAACTTTAATTTCAATTTGTATTTTATACATTGATTTTCTTCCTGGGTCATATTACATTTTTTCCTGGCTCACTTCTATGATCAGTTATTTTTCCAAGGAGCTCAGAATAATTTTATTGAGTAAAAGTATTAGAACAAAAATCTGACTTCTAGATATGCAGCTGCTCCTGAAGTGACATTTCTTCTGAATCCTCTTAAAAATATAGCAATGAAATATCTGTGCACAATGTTAATACCTGTATGTTTTCACATATGTAAATGGTTTGATTTGTACCCATCTGTTCTTACACTGAACCAAATATCACTGATACTATTTTTTAAATTCTGACACATTACATACGCCGATCATTTTAGAATCTTTTTCTTGCTTTACTGTTAAATTTCCACGACATTACGAAGAAACCTAACTCCCACTATTTACAATCCACTTACTTCACTGCTCAGTTTCAAAACTAATATATACCAGGGTCAGAGGGAGGTAACTCAAATAAAAGTACAATGATCTTGATTTATATTAGTGTATACACTTAATACATATGTCACAGAGAATATCTATCACCTGTGTATCTATTGATCTGTCTGTCTGTCTATCATCTGTCTCTTGAGTCCTTTTACTTTCCTTCCTCCTCTAATCTCTCCTAGCCCTCATTCTTAGGTCATCTTCCTACCTTCACAAGCATATGTCTGCTTCCCACGATCTAAACTTTATTTGTCCCTACATTCCTTAAAATTTCTGCTCCTCCTATGAGAGATATATTTAGCTCCCTGTGTCTGATTTAATTCCACAACAGTAGTGACTTTAGTCCTACGTGCTGCACACTCTATTTCAAAGTGACTTAGGTCACTGTCCCAACACTGCCACCTACAGATAGTTTGTTATGTACATATGTAACAAAATTAAATTTCTCAAGAATATCTGTATTCTCTTTTTTGGGTTACTTTCCTATTTTTTTAAAATCATCACGAATTATAGTGTACTCTTTCTGTTTCTAGAATGTTTGTGTTGAAATAGGCAAAATGTCGTACGTCCTTAAAAGGGTGTTAGGGAACAGTTTCACTGCATAAAATATTTAATTATAAAACCACAAAACCCCAGTGTGTTTCACCTGCTTTCCTTTCCCTCTCCCCAAAACTTGGTACCACTGATTTTTTAATGCTTCTGTATTTTTTTTCATAATATCATATAGGAGCTAGTAAAGAAAGTATGAGTTTAAATTTTAAAAAATGTATTACAATAAAAGATACATTACTATTAATTCATCTTATGATCTTACTCAGAATAGTTTCCTTAATTCAAACACCAGTTTCCAGTTCTTGAAGTCCTTTTTTATTAAGTGTCTTTACCAGGAGTGATCAAAATAAGGTGCATGCTGCTTCTCAGTGCCATTCAGCAGAAAGACAGGGTTCTGAACTACGGAGGTGTAACTTCTAATTCGGTATGGTTCACTAGATCTGGCACTATGTAACATCTGGCTTTCCCGCAAAGTCAAAGGGACAATGAAAGGTAATGTTCTGAATCGGTTCAGAACATCAAGGTGACCATACAGCACACCTGAAAATATGAAAAAGGACTTCCAGAACTGCTTCAGAAAGTGCAAGTATGATTGGTTAAGTGCTTTTGAAACCAGTAGAAAAATTGTGAGGTTAATGCCATTGTGTTTTTTACTATAATAAATTTTTTAAAATTAAGCATTCATCACCTTTTAGATCATAGCCAGTATAGTTGGGATTAAACATGTACTCTTATCTAACTGGGCTATTTTAGTTGGCACTATTTATCTTTTGTTTATTTCTGTCATTAAATGGTTTTATAATTCTTGGAATTGAGGGCCAGATAATATTCCATTGTGTGGTTGTATCACAAATTAGTCAGTAATTTACATTTTTAAGAACATATAATTGGCTGTAACTTTTGGTGATTATAAATAAATGAGCTATAAACATCCACATGCCACTTTTATGTTTGTGCTTGTCTTCACATATTATTTGCAGTTGAATGAGCTAGAGCATAACTGCTGAATCACATGATATTTGGCTTCTAACAAATGGCCAATCTATGATCCAAATTGACTGTACAATTTTTCATAGCTACTAGAATAAGAGAGATTACTTCTTCTATATCCTGGATATCTTGTTATTGCCAGGCTTTTAGATCTTAAACATTCTAATAGATAAGTGTAGTAACTCATGAATTCAACCTCTAGTTCTGTAATGAGAAAATAATTTGAACACTTTTACATACACTCTTTTTTAAGACTTCTCTGTAATTCTTGATAATTTTAACAATTGGATGCTTGTATTTTTGAGTTTATGTGTTTTTTAGGTTTTTTGAGACAGGGTCTCGCTTTGTGGTTCATGCTGGCCCCGAGCTCAGCCTCCAACTCACATCACAGCAATCCTCCTGCCTCTGCCTCCCGAGTGCTGGGATTACAGGCGTGAGCCACCACGGCCAGCACTGTGGTATGTGGTACTTACTGGTTGCTGCTGGGGTGAGTTTCCACGCCCAGTATTGTATGTGGTTACCAGGGAATTGAACCCGGGCTCTTGAGCTTGCAAGACAGGCGCCAGAACCACTGAGCTAACTCCCCGGCCCGAGTTTATGTTTTTGTAATTAAGTCTTTTCTCAGATATGTGTTTTGTAAAATTTTTTCTTCCCTCTTCATTGTCACAACAATATCTTCCAGAGAACAGGAATTTTAATTTCAATAAAGTTTAATTAATAATTTTTTCATGATTTTGGTATAATACTTACTCTTCTGTAAACTTGCCTCCCTGCCTATAAATGAAGAATGTATTCATAATTACCTAAGTATGCTTTAGCTTCTTTGATCAGTGTTTTCCCTTATTTTGTGTGTTTTGTAAATTTCTACATAACTTTCATTTTAGGGTAGGGTTTTATGTTTTTAATTTCCAATCCAGTTGTTCACTCCTAGTACAGAGAATAATAATTACATGTAATATATTAGTTCTGCATCATGTGACCTTGCTGTGACTGCTTATTGATTCTAAGAGGATTTCATTGATGCTATGAGTTTATACATAGGTAACCCTGTCATTTTTAATAAAAACAAATTCATTTTTGCTTTCACAATTTGTATATAGTTGTCCTTTCCTTGTCTTAATGCAATAACTAAATAAATTTCCTGAACTATATTACTTTGGCTTATATATTTTTCATACTCCATTATTAGGTGAATACATATTAAATATTGATGTGACTTCTTGCACAACTGATCTCTTTATTGTTTTGTGCTACTTACATATCTGTGAAAGTTTTCATTATTTTGAGTTATACTTTATCTAAAATTAATGTTGCTATGCTAAGTTTCTGGTTTTTTAGTAGAATTTTTTATTGATACATTTTATATATACATCATGATCATACTCAACATTGAGAATTTGTATATGTGCTGCCAAAGTGAGCACTTAACACATATTTTAAATCTTTCACAGTTTTTCCCATTTCTTGTACATACTATTCTATTTTCATTATTCATTTTTCTGACTTTCAATTTGGAGAATGTCACCTGACAAATCTTTTAGCTAACCAATTTAACTGATTATTAGTTTATTAGATAAGCTATCAGGGAATATAACAGGCTTTCATTTTGGAGTAATTCTACACTATATTAATGTGAATCATTTACATTATATTCAAGCATTTAACTGTATCTATTGTTATCTTAACTAAATTTACATTTGATGTGGTCTAGGATTTCTTCATACATAATATCTGTTTACAATTCAGAAACATATGGGCCAAGGATTTAGCTCAGTGGTTCTGGCATATGCCTGGCCAGTGCAAGGTCTTGGTCAATTCCTGGTACCACACATTACAGTGCTGGGTGGGGAGGTTCATGCAAATACTTCCAGCATTTGGGAGGCAGAGACAGGAGGGTTGCTGTGAGTTCAAGGACAGCCTGAGATATATAGTGATTTCAGGGCCAGGCTTGAAATACAAAGCAAGACCTTGTTTCAACTAAACTAAAAAAAAAAAAAAAAAAAAAAAAAAAAAAAAAAAAAAAAAAAAAAAAAAAAAAAAAAAAAAAAAAAAAAAAAAAAAAAAAAAAAACCCAAAAACCAAAAAAACCAAAAAGCTAAAAAATAAAACAAAACAAAAAAATCACAAACCTACCTAGCCACAAAAATCACAGGTCTAATTATTTCATCATTTGAAAAATAGAAATTATAGCCATAGTCACATACATTTCAAAGCACTTTCATGTGGATTGAAGCTTTTCTCTTTTTTTTAGATTTTTTTGAGACAGAGTCTCACTTTGTGATTCAGGCTGGCACTCAGCTCAGCCTCAAACTCACATCTCAGCAATCTTTCTGCCTCTGCCTCCCAAGTGCTGGGATTACAGGTGTGAGCCACCATGCCTGGCACTGTGGTATGTGGTACTGGCTGCTGCTGGGCATGAGTCTTCACACCCAGTATGGTATGTGGTTACCGAGGATTGAACCTGGGTCCTTGCGCTTGCAAGACAGGCGCTGGAACCACTGAGCTAACTCCCCGGCCCTGAAGCTTTTCTGTTATGGAAATATGGGAAATAATTTCAGTGAAGAGAGCCCCCTACCTCTGCTCTTTTTTCTACCATCTGCATTAAGAAATTAATGTATTTCTGAACAACTCATTATAATCAGCTCAATGTGAGAAATATTTGAGAGAAATCATTATTTGCCAATGTATTTTTCATTAAACACAATATAATAATTAATATAAGTTGTTAAACCATAAGGTTACACAGCCTTAGAATATATTGTGCTTTTCAGCTCATATAACATAGCAGTCCTATATCCACTATGAGAAAAAAATAAACATGGATATGTATTAACTCAAAAAGAATGAATGAGAGGTATGCATTGATTTATCAAAAGAATTATGTTTCCCAATTAATAACTTTAGATTCATTCAGAGTGCAATATATATTCTTATTATTATTTTGCTTCCCCCTTACATGTAAGCAGCACTGCTCAGACCGAAAAAATCTCCCAAGTGCCTATATGACAAAGGCTTGGTCCCTCCCCATGATGCTGTTAGAGGTAAGATTCAATGGAAGTCAACTCACTGGAGGCATGCTCTGGGAGGTACTGACACCCTGAGACCACGCTGTCTCTCTTCTTGCTTCTTGGTCACCATGAACTAAGCAGTGCTCAAGCATGCCCTTCTTCCATGATATAGTACAGTTGGGCCACAGGCCCATTGCAACAAAGCCTAGTTACCATGGACTGACATCTCTGAACCAATGCATCAAACTTAAGCTTTTCTACTTGAAAATTACTCACCAGTTTTTGTCAGTGACAGAAGCTGTCAAGCATAAGGACATTAATTTTGGCCTATTTCTACATGCCTTCAGAAAGTGTGGTAGATTACTCTGCAACATTTTTGTCTCTCTCCGGACTATTACATGTTTAGATAAAAGTATGATAAAACCTTGCCAGTGACTTTACAACACGCTTACTATCGTACATATATTTTTAAGTAAAAGTTGCCAATGGATTGGTTTTTCAGTGTTTAAGTGTGATTCTCTCTTGTGTTAGAGCTAATTTGAAATTTAGCAAATCAAATCAGTAGAAGAGGACATATTTACTTAAAATTCAATATCTTCTTTCAGTTTATACACTACTACAAGTCTATTCATTTTTATTTATGATTCTATAAGTTTATAATTTTTACATCTTCAAGTAATTAGGATATGTTGAGTATTCACTTTCAAAGAATGTTTAGCTTCCTAATTTTATTCAAATTATACTGTTTGGGCTAATTACACTCACATTCAGTTTTATAGATTCATATAATATGGAGAGACTCAAGATAAACTGCAGTTTTTATGTTTGGAATTCAGTCAGTAATTAATCATCGAATATATATGTGAAGTTTGATATTGTTTATACAATATTTTGATATTATTTATACTGTACATTAAGGTAACATAATGAGGCAAAATATATTCTCTGGTGTGGGTATAGACTTGTAAGGACTTGCTATTGCTTTTAATGCTTAATATGTTAATAAAAATTTTAAAAATAAATATTTAAAGTTATCTGAGTAACATCACCTAAATTGGATCTTCTACGGAGAAATTCACTTCTCTGTTAATCCCAGAAGTGACTTTGCTCACCCAATAAAATTTATGATTTGACTATGTATCATTTACTTCTATTCCATTTAAAAGCCTCATTAGACATTTTGTTGAAGTATTAAATTTAACTATTTGACTTCTCATTTTAATCTAGTGGGATATCATTTTAGTATATATACCCAGATGTTCATTATTTCTTTTATTATTATTAAAAGAGATAAATGCCATTCATTAAATATAACAGTAAACACAAGGAGAGATAATGTGCTTTGTGTGTGTTACTTTAACTTGTACATATACTGGAGGAACCTAGAAATTTTTGTCTTCTACAAACCAGCACTGCACTTGGGACAATTATGGACATGGTTATTTTGTACCCAAAGCATCATTTACTACTGCATCATACGTGCTTTATTTCTGAAGAAGAGTAGTTTTCAATGGAATTTTGGAATTTTATCTTTTAATTGTTTACTATGTTATAATTTACATGTAATTTTAGGGCTGACAGCTTGTTTTAATGAAGAATGAAATATAACTCACGGGTAATAAAAATTAGAATGATGCAAATGCTTAAAACAGAGTTATTTTCTTTCAGAGAATATTTTGCTTTCAGATTTAAAAAGAGAAGAAAGACTAGGTAGCATCCTACAGTATTAGTTCTTGCGATGAGTGCAAAGAAAGCTGGAGAATTTCATAAGCGTATTTTCTTTATGATGTTCTGTTCTAAACTTCTTTATATACAGATTTTAATTTTGTTATTGTGAAGAACTAAGAGTTTCCTGCTTAAAACATTTCCTTAACACGTTTTCCGTATTTTTAATGTTTATTTCTGAGTGTTTCTAGTTTCAAAAACATATTTGAAGTTACTACTTATCAATGAATGATCTTTTAAATTTGATCTCAGTATATAAATAATTCTCCTGATCTGAAAATAAACAAATATTGTGCTTTGCTATCCGTTCTGAATGTTCATTTACCTTTGAAAATTTGATTTTATATTTATTTAAATTACTTTATTTAAATTTTGTATTTATTTAAATTAGTGATGGATCATAGTAAAGAACACTGCACTTGATATAGCCGAAGATATCTATCTATATCTATATATATATACACACATATATATATATAGCGACTGATTATACATTGCTTCAGTTGAATATATAATCATTTATGATTTCTGGTGACTATTGAGTTGGATAAAGTATCTTTGAAACTTATATTCTGATCTCTTACTCAAAATGAATTGCCCTGCAGCACAGAGGGCATTCACTGTGGGACCTTTCCCAGGCTCTACAGCGCACTGTTTCAATGCATCCTGCCAGGCTATTAGTCATTAACAGTGTCTTAAACAGCAGCTGCCAGCAACTGCAAACACCCAGCCTCTGGCGAGACATATAAAGGGCCAATTGATAGCGACAAACTTCAGGATGCCTAGAATTATCGGGACAATAGCAATTTCATTCTTGGAGTTTATAAAGACTTTTTAAATTTCTTTTTTATTAGTATATGTTTGTAATTCATAATTATTGCACTCATCTTGAGGATTCATGTATATAAATATCATATCTTAATCATTTTCCGAAGATTTTCTAGGGAATATGAAGGAAAAATCGGAGGGTGCTTTTATATAAAGTTCTATTGCAATGTGGCATCATGACACAGGTTATTTTAATATGGTACTTAAGAAGTTCTAAGGCAATGTAATTCTGTTTTTCTTTGGAGTTTTGAAAAAGATTTAGGGGAATGCATAAGTATAAAGACATAATAAACCTGTTGAACTTATTAATATATTATTTTATTTTGAAAAAATTCACATACATTTTATGTAACATTTTCTAAACATTTCTTTGTTCACATATCATCAACTATATTAAAATCTTAAATCTTAAAACTATATCTCATGCTTCTTAATAAATAATAAAGTGGATCTTAACAGACAGGAGATTTTTGGCTTGGAGGGTACCAGAGGGCAGCTAAATAGCAGATTCAAAGATACCAGGTGATTTATTGGATAAATAAATCTTACAGTTTTTAGAACTATGACATCCTGTCTTTTAGTATCATCAACTTAATTGTTCTCCTGCTCCTTAATCAGTTACACACTTCCCTTTTCTCCAGATGACTTCCTGCTATCTTTACTTACATTATGTTCTATTTTTAACTAACAGCACAAATTTCTTGTGTAGCACAGAAACAATAATATAATATATGACTGTTGAACTAAAATATTGTTTTCAAGTTATAATTTATTGCCTGAATATAATGAAAAATGAGCCATTTTTCTCTAATAAGTTTTTCTGTCCCTCAAATAAAAACTTATTTCAAATTGAACATGTGGTTACATTTATCTGAAATGATATTTTACAATAATAATATCGAGAATTAAGGTTAATTTCTGAATTGAAGTGAAAAGTTAAATCAAAGAGAATTATTCATATGTTTCTTTCCTACTATTAGTAATAACATTTCAGGTTATTTAATTACTTGTTTAAAATAAATAGATATTTGAATTTTATCTTATGATTTTTGAACACAGTTTCTAATGTACTGCAATATTTAGTACTATCCTGAAAAGGTTAGTAACCTCCCCCACCACAACCTCTTAATGTAAGTAGAGCAAGATACTTTAAAACAAATATTTTGCCCTAACAGTTATACTTTGAGTACTTATTGAATCAATAGACAGTTGTCTGCTACAATTCCTTTCAAATGTACCTTATTCAATTCAACCCATTAAGTCTTCTTAACTAGGGTTTGTGGTATTTGGCATCAGTTCTTCTGTTCTTTTGATAAGTACCTAAACAGGATGTCCTTGTAAATTTAATAAGAAATGGCCCTGGACGTTTTCCTCCCTCAGGAATAAGCACTCAGATTGACAGATGACTTAAGTGGAAATACACAGGAATGCACTTCAGCCGTCACTGTGGGGAATGTTGCCACAGATATTACTCAGGTTAATTCAGAAGGCCCATCTTCCTTTTTCTCTCAATAGTTTTAAGATAGAAAACTTAGATAGTTAGCTGGAAAGGCTTGATTTATTTTGTCTAAACTATTCCAGGTCAGCATTAAATGACAAAAGCTTATATAATAAAGAAGTCTAATTTCTTATCAAGGAAATATTTATTTTTTGATACTAAAGGAAGAAGAGTTTTCTCAATTCAAACATGTGTTCTAAGTGTTCAACTGCTCAGAGATGAAGTAACTTGCCACATAATTTAAATGTTTATTTTTTTCTCTTTCTATTCCTTTATTTAGATATATAAAGGTAATATGAGGGATATTTCATTATAGTTTCAATATCAAATGTTCATAACATGAAAAATTTGAGTTCTTGTTAGTATTATGCAACCTCTTAAACTCATTAATCAATGTTTAAGTATTTCACATCAAAATAATTTTGATAAAAATTAAATTGGAAGAAAAATATAAAAATGTAGAAACATTAATATTTGAAAATTATGTCTTTTTATTTTGTTAAATACTTTGCATATTAGAAGTGTCCTTGTAGCCTGTAATTGTTTGTTGTTAGTATTTTTGAAAATACAAAAATACTGCATTCAGTAAAAAGAAAATTTTTCAGGGATTAAATCCACTGAGGAAAATGTGGAATTGTTGACACAGCATAGTTCAATAGCAAAATTTTGAGTACATAAATTGAGCTTTTCTGTCCTTGTCATAGAATAAACTATGATAAATTACAATGAATACTGAGTAAAAATAAGGAAAGATCATGCAGAATTTTATACCTTCCTAACTTAATTCAATCCAAATAATATTAGAAGCCATGGTTTGATGTCCAGGTCTCTGAAACTGCCTATTTCAGGTGGGCAAATATTTCAAAGAGAGATGCAGAATCAAATGTGAAGATACCATAAATCAGTTACTCTGACATCTTGTTCCCTCTAATCCTTGATGTCATAGGAGAATGTGTTATGTTAGCATCACATCATCTCTTTTCCACTTCACTTAGCCATTTTTTTCAGTAATGGTGATAGAAAGATACACTTGAATGGAGTTAGTTCACCAGTGCTAAATGGAAAACACTTGCAGATGTTTTTGTCATCTATAAATGCAACTGAGTAGTTCTTTAGTGTTCATCTTTGTGCTGTTCTTCTCTAGTAACCAAATATGATACAGCAGAATTTATTGATCTTGTTAGCCATACAATATGTTGTTTTTATTTACCCAGAGTGCAATGGAAGGAGTACAATTACATTAAATATGCATGCAAATTTTATGTTGAAACAATCATGTTTCTTTATAATCAGGAAATAAATTACTATGAATTAATAAAATGTATAATGTTGATCAATTATAGAATTATAGAATTACTCAAGCCAAAGATAATATATGACATTTATGATCTCATTGTATGAAAAGCCAGATTTTCAGATACAATTTAAAATAAATATTATTTACATAACTGGGTGAGTTATTTCATTTGTATAGTTCAGCAAAAAAGAAATGTGTATTACATTTAACTGAGGTTAGAATTTTCATTTAAAACTTTCTTAGAAAGTGAATTATAGTGTAAAAAATCAATTCAATTTGATTTATATTTAAAGATAAGCAATAAGTAATTAATTTTCAAGTTTAAATAGTAGTTTTAAAAAGTTTTAACCTTTATTCATTCTTAAGAAACTACTGTATATAGTGGATGAAGTGTTAATAATAAGCAAGAAGAAATATATACTATAGTACAGTATAGTTTATATTCATAGCTGGGTAGACTGAAAAGTATCTAAAAACATCAATGGATAAAGTGCTGTGATTGATCTTATTGATACAATTTATATGCACATTATGATCACATTTACCATTGAGAATTCGGACCTGTATGTGACACATCTTGATTCTTGTGACACATCTTGTGACACATCTTGTTCCTTTCTTCTGCACTCTCTGTTAACTCTCTCTATATACATAGGCTTTGTTTTCTTTTCTTTTTACCATCAATTTTTTTCTTTCCCCTTTCTACTTTCCCCTACCAACACTTTCCTTTTAATTTTGGCAGATTGTCTTCCTATTTCATATTACTCATCATACATTTTGTTTTCTTTTGTTTTGTTTTCTTTTGTTTTGAGACAAGGTCTCGCTTTGTAGTTCAGGCTGGCCCTGTAGTTTTGGCTGTATAGTCATTTTGAAGATATTGGTTCTTCCTACCCATGAGCAAGGGATGTCTTTCTATTTTCTGACATCTTTTTCGATCTCTTTTTCGGAATGCTGCAGTTTTAACAGTAAAGATCTTTCACCTCTTTTCTTAGACTGATTCCTAGATATTTCAACTTTTGAATGTTATTGTTAAATGAATTGACTCCCTAGTTTTTCTTTTAGTAAATCCATTGTTTGTGTATACAAACGCTATTGATTTTTGAACATTAATCTTGTATCCAGCTATGCTACTACATCTGGTGATTAAGTCTAGAAGTCTTTTGACTGAGTTTTTAGGATATGCTATATGGAGTATCATGTCAACAGTAAATAATGACAGTTTAATTTCTTCCTTTTCTAACTTTATTTTTTAAATCTTTCTGCTGTCTATTTCTGTGGCTAAGTGTTTCCAGTACTTTATTGTGAAGGAATGGTGAAAGTGGACATCCTTCTCCTTCTCCTGGTCTTAGTGTGAAAGGTTTCAGGTTTTGACCATTTAGTGTGATGCTGGCTGTTGGCTTCTCATAATTAGCTTTTATCAGTTTGAAATAAAGACCATCTATTCCAATTTTCTGTAGGATTTTAGTCATGAGTGGGTATGATATTTTGTTGAATATTTTTTCTGGATCTGTTGAGATGACCTTTGGATTTTGCATTTTAATGTTAATGTAGTGTACTGCATTTTTAAATTTACATATGTTAAACCATCCTTCCATCCTTGGGATGAATCCATCTTGGTCTAGTGTATGATCTTCTTGATGGTCCTCTGCAGTGTTTATCAATATCTTACTGAGGAGTTCTGCACCAATTTTCTTTCAGGATATTGGCCTATATCTCTCTTTTTTGATTAGGGTCTATCTCTGCTTTTGGAATTGATGTTATGATTGCTTCCAGGAATAAACTTGGGAGTATTACTTCCCTTTAAATTTTATTAAAGTTTGTGGAGTAGTGGTATTAGCTTTTCTTTGGAAGTCTTGTAGAGTTCAGCAGTAAAGTGATCAGAGTCTGGATTTTTCTTTGTTGCAAGGTTTCTAATTACATTTTCAAGTTCACATATTGATATTTGAAGTGTTAGCATTTTATATCTTCATGTTCCACTTTCAAAGTTCCTACACTTTAGCAGTCTATCCATTTCTTTTGTGTTTTCCATCTTATTGTAGTACAAGTTCTCAAGATATGTGTTCACTATCTTCTGAATTTGTGCTAGATATGTGGCAATTTTTCTCTTCATTCCTTCTGTTTTTTGATTGGGCTGGTTAAGGGTTTGTCAATTTTATTTATGCTTTCAAAAAATAACTCTGATTCACTTTTTTTTCCTATCATTCCCTTAGTTTTCATATCATTAATTTCTGCTCTGATCTTTAAATTTTTCTGCCTTGTTATGAGCTTTGGGTTTATCCTGCTCCTCCTTTTTCTAGTAGATTGATGTTCAGCATTAGATTACTTCACTTTCTCTGTTTTCCTAAGATTGGAATTTTCTGCTGGAATTTTCCATCTTAGAACTGCTTTCACTGTGCCACATAGTTTCCTGTATGCTGTACTAGCAATATCATTGAATTGTAGAAACTGTTTAATTTCTTCTTTGAACTTTTGTTTTCTTAGGAGAGTGTTGTTTAATTTCCATGTGATTTTGAGATTCTTGGAATTTCTTTTCCTATTGACCTCCAATTTCAAGGCACTGTGGTCTGACAGTATATACTGGATAACTTCAATTTCTTTAAATATACTTAAACATGTTCTATGAACTAGCAACTTTGTGGGTTGAAATTCTCTGTAGATATTTATTAAGTATATTTATTCAAAAGTTTGGCTCAGTACTAGTATTTCATTATTGATTTTTTTTGTCCATTTGATCTATTTGTGACAGTGAAGTACTGAGGTTCCCTACTACTATTGTATTAGTGCTTATCTGGCTTTTCATGTCCATTATGTTTGTTTTATATAGTTAGGTGACCAGAAATTTGATGTATAAATATTTAGGAATGTTATCTCTTCATCTTGGATTATTCTTTTTATGAAGATGTAGTGTCCTTCTTTGTCTCTCTTAGTTTTGGCATGAAATCTATTTGGTTTGCAAATAGGATAGCCACTCTGGTTTCTTTGCAGTTTCCTGTCACATGGAGAATTGTTTTCCATCCTTTTACTTTCAACCTATAGATTTCTTTATGAATTAGATGTGTTTCTTGTATACAGTATATTTTTGGATCTTGCTCCTTAATTCATTTTGCCAGTCTTTATTTTAAATTGGTGTATTGAGAAAATTGGCATTAATTATTATAACTGATATGTACTGATTTAGCCCTGTCATGATATTTTCCTGCTCTTGACTCTTTTATTGTTTGCTTTTCTCCTTTTCCATTTAGTTTCTTGCTTTTCCCAGTGAATTTCCTCTCCTGTGTCTCACAGGACTGCGATGTCCATTGTCTTTTTTGAGGATACTGTTTAGAATTTTTTGGAGTGCCAGTTTTGTATTCAAAGATTTTCTTCGATGTTCTTTCTCTAGAACTATTTTATTTTCCTGTCAATTTTGAAGGATAGTTGAACAGGATATGTTAATCTAGGAGGTTATTTTCTTTTAGGGCTTGAAATACTTCACTACAGGTTCTCCTTGACTTGAGTGTTTGAATTAAGAAGTCTCCTGAGATTTTGATAAGTTCTCCTTTGTATGTGGTTTGTGTTTTTTTCTTTGACTGCTTTCAATATTTCGATCTTCTCTTGAGTTTTTGAAATCTTATATGCCTAGGAGTAAATTTTTTTTTTTTTAGGTTTTTTTTTTTTTTTTTTTTTTTTTTAGGTTTTTTGAGGCAGGGTCTCGCTTTGTAGTTCAGGCTGACCTTGAGCTCAGCCTCAGAGTCACATCACAGCAATCATCCTGCCTCTGCCTTCCCAGTGCTGGGATTACAGGCGTGAGCTACTATGCCCAGTACTGTGGAATGTGGTACTGATTGCTACTGGGCGTTGTTATGTGGTTACTGAGTATCGAACCTGGGCCCTATGCAATTGTAAGACAAGCCCCGGAACCACTGAGCTAAACCCTCGGCCTATAAATTATTTTATATCATAGCCGCTCAGAGTTTTACATACCTCATTTATGTGTATGTTAAATTGTTTTTCTTTTCCTGTGAAGTTCTCTGTCCTTACATCTGTGCAGTTTTGTTATAACTTTGCACTCTCTTCTTTCTCCACTGACTCGAATCAGTCTTATATTATTCTTCTTTTCAACATCTAGCAGCTCCTGGATTGATTTGTTGTGGTCTTTTGCTAATTGCTATACATTATTCCCTTCCTGTTCAAAAAGTCTGAGAAATTTCAAACAGACAGCGCAAGTTGATATATATTATTCATAGGTAATTATGCTAATGCATGTGTAATGGATCTGAGAAGAACAAGAACAGAAAGCAGATAACAAACAGAAAGATACGACAGCATTCAAGGCAGCAGACTGTCATTTACTTCAAAACCTAAAAGTAGAAGGAAAGGCATGAAAAGTTTTCAAACATATTGTGGAGACAATGCTAATAAAAATCACAAATAGATTTAAAAGCAATAGTATGGGAAAGAGAAAAATCAAGTGTAGTTATTTTTGGCTTGAATCACTTAGTAAATAAATGATGCTATCATATAGAGGAAGAAGATACATATATAGAGAAAAAGTCAATAATTTCTATTTATTTCTTCTAAGCTTGAAATCTCTATAAAGGGCATATCATGTAGGAGATGATAATGGGGAACAAATCTAGAAGACAAGAGCTAGTTTTTCCAGATTTTATCTAAGGCTTGAATTTAGTAGTTATAAATATATATGTTGCCTATAGTCAAACAAAATATATATTTTGTATTGTATTGTATAAAACTTAAAACACTTACATGGTCAAAATCTTTGTTTTCATATGAAAATATATAATCAACACATGCTTAGTATGTTTTGTTTCATGGTTTTGGTCTCAAGAATATACTATTCTGCCATGAGAAATACTCATAAGTAAAATAAATAGGACATGCATGTCAAATAGTATACCTTTTATCTGGTGTGAGAAACTGAAGGTGTAAATGAAAGTCTACATGTACGATGGGTATTGTGAAATAACAAGAAACTGCTCCAAAGGAACAGGGAAAAGGCAAGTACAGGAAAACAAAGAGTTAAAAGAAAAAATTAATGGTTAAAACAATGGAAACAAAGCTTGTATATATGGGGGTGGAGGTTGTAGGAAGGGCGGGAAAATGAGAAAATAATGTGTCATGTACAGTCATAGATTCTCAAAGTCGAATATGGTCACAATGTATGTATAAAATGTGAAAATAAATTTTAAAAGAATGATAAATGACTAAATGGATGTATTTTAAACCCATAGGACACATGTGTAAATACCAAATTGTTTTTCTAGTGTGAGAAACTAAAAGTGTAAATAAAGATAAAAAATGCATTTGTGAAATAGAAATAAAAGACTCAAAGAAAAAAGGAAGTAAGAAGAAGGGGAAGGGCAAAGGAAAGAAGGGAAAGAAAAGAATTGAAAGTAAGAGGAACGAAATGAAAACAGCTTGTGTTTATAGTGAGAAAGGTGGAAGTAGGAAAAATTAGGATTACTTTAAGAAGTATATTTAAAGCTGATTTTGCATTTTCCATTTTAAAGTGCTCTAGAAAAAAGAAAATCACACAGAAATGCTAATGTAGGATTGCTTTTTCCAAACATAAAAGCATTTTTTCTAGTTCCTAAATCTCAATTACCAAGCACATTGTTTGACATAAAATAAATGTAACTAAACAAAGCAATTAATTAATTACTTTGTGTGTACATCACACCTTTTTTAGGTTTCTTAAAATATTTTCTAACACTATAAGATGATCATGGGAGAAAAAGTAAACATTTCTAAGTAAGATGATAAGCAAGACATCCATTCTAACATATTTAATTCCTGCTATGGTATACAGCTGTTCTGCTCCCAAAGGGAGGAAAGAAGAGGAAGATGAAATTGAAGAGATAATAGGATATCTTGTCATCACTTCCAGAAAAATTCCAAAGAGATTCACTATTAGCAAAGATACTTAACAGATAATGTAGTGTTGCAACTGTATACATATACAGGAAGCAAAATGCTGGTGTTTTAAAAAAAATCAATATCCTGTTATTAGAAAACTAGTGATAGGAAGGGAGGGAATAAGGAAGGAGGGAAAAGGAGGAAGAAGGGGGAGATAGTGAAAAAGAGGAGAGAGAAGAAGGGAAGGGAGATTTCAATTTTTAAAACATTAAGAATTCATTGACCATAAAAATCTATGGAGAATCTCATATTTTGCTAAACTAATTCTATATATTTGTTTTTATAAATAAATTTTATAAGTTTACTTAAGAAAATCTTGAAAAAATAATCTCTCATAAGAATATGGTACAAAAGTATGATCTACTTAATGTGAAATTTACTTTTTCTATTCTTCCTCTCATTTGTTCTATATATCTATATTTCCTTTTTCATTTCTCCTACTTTTTTCTGTCTTTCTTGCTAAGTCATGCTTTCTTCTTTTCTTTAGTTGAGTTTATTGGTACATTTTAAGTGTACAGTATAATGACATTTGTCACTGAGAATTTGTACCTTTACATGATCTAGCTTGATTGTTATTTTTCCCATTCCTCTGTCCTACAATCCCCCCACCCTGATATACATAAGCTTTCTTTCTAGGTTTTCTTTTCTACTTTCCAATTTCTTCTTTCCCTTTCCTACTTTCCCTTGTGTCCCCTCCCTAGTTCCTCTTCTCCTTTGAAGATTTTATGGATGCACATCGAGGCCATACTCAAGTGAAATACATAGAACACAGATGTGTAAATACCATATATTTCACCAATGTGAGAACCTCAAGGTGTAAATGAGGTCCAAAATGCATAACAGGTATTGCAAATAGGAAGCCAGGTTTTCTTTCTTTATCCCACCTTTCCTTCCTCACTTCTTTCTTTTCTACATCTTCCTGCTTTCTCTTTTTTCCTTCACATTTTTATGTTCGCATCTACTCTCCCTCCTCTTTTTAAACCATCAATGAAATTATTTCCAAGGTCATGGCTTGAAGCATCTGGCACTCATGATGAAAGCAGGATCAGTAAGGAATCTGTGCCTGTGGAGGAAGAGTAGAGGTCCCCAGCCGGTGAGGATGCAGATTCCTCTCCATCTGGACGGGAGTGGGGTCCCTGTGGGGCAGAGAACAGGAAAGAAGCCCGCAGTGCAAATTCCTGAGCTCCAAGATCTGTCACTCCAGGGCCAAACTCTCCCACACCTGGCTGATGAATGAACTTTCCAGTTATAATTAGAGAAGAAAAAAGTCTTGTCATGTATTATTTTCAGATGCAGAAGTTGGAAGGGAATGTTAAGCAGGAAAAAAAGAAAAATGAGCTTCACATCATGCTGGAGCGATGTGCTGAATTTTTAAAAGTGGCAATATTAATATAAAATTTATTTCATATTTTCAAGAGATGTTACTCCTGGGACTTAAAATAGTTCAAGGTTTTTAAACATTTTATATAATATACTCATTTTACATATTGACATATTATTGACAAACCAGTTTAAGAATCTCTGCTTTTATTTCTGTAAAAATGATTTACATAAAATAAGTACTTGTTCAGATTTATATACATAAATTTTTTTATCTACTGTATCTGACAACTAAAAAAAAACTTATCAAAAAGTGCACCAACATTATAGTTATCAAATTTTCTACAGTAGGTCATAATGAGATAAATTCCTTCAATTATAGAAAAATATCCCTATGGATTACACAATCTATTTTTAAAAATTATATATAAAATAAATATTCACAGCCTCCAATATCTTTTTCCAACATGTATCTGCACTACCAAACTATTTCTCTGTATGAGTGTGTGAATATGTTCATGTTTCACTGTTCTGGAGAGAATCATACGGCTTGGCTTGGCCCTAAATTAATTGTAAAAGAAATTAATGTGTGATTTATGGTTGGTTCATTTGCCTTAGAAATTAGGTGACAGAGTTTCAAGTGATATTTCTCAAAAACACAATTTATCATCTGTCATTTTATATAATTAACTTTAACATATTCTCATTACATTATGGAAGATAATATAAGAAAAAAAAGACCTTTTTTAAAAGCCAGTAGAATATGGTTATTTCTATGAGAAATGAAGAAACTTCTGTCACTCTGGGCCAGTAACACCACTGTGGAAGAAGGTGTCACTCTGCAGCACAGGGTATGAAAGAGTGTTTAACATTCAGTTGATCCCTGTGTCAGAGACTGATTTAGACAGTCTCTGTGAGCAATTTGTAATGTGGCTGCTGTAACAGTGATCTGTCTGGACTGGAGATACAGCACAGGATAGTAATTCATGTTAAAAAGAAAACTACTGAGTAAAGGACATTTGGTGGACAGGAAAAAAAGTGCAACCTTTGGACTTGAGTGAACATATTATCATTTACATGGAGATAGCCAAGAATAAAAGATTTTGGTGTGGACATGGTCATGTCCTAGCATCAAAAATGTAATCTGGGGCCGGGATTTAGCTCAGTGGTTCCGGCGCCTGTCTTCCAAGCACAAGGACCCAGGTTCGATCCCTGGTAACCAGATACAATACTGTGCGTGGAGACTCACGCCCAGCAGCAACCAGTACCACATACCACAGTGTGGGGCGTGGTGGCTCACGCCTGTAATCCCAGCACTCGGGAGGCAGAGGCAGGAGGATTGATGTGATGTGAGTTTAAGGCTGAGCTCAGGGCCAGCCTGAACTACAAAGCGAGACCCTGTCTCAAAAAAAAAAAAAAAAAAAAAAAAAAGTAATCTGTAGTTACACATTACCAGATTACATTATTTTTCAGTTTTGCTTTCCTTTATTGTTTTCATGCTTCACCTTTGCTTGGGGACTGTTCTGTCTTTTTGTTGCCCAGGGAGGGGGCGGGCACATTGAGATTGCTGCATGACTCTCAGTTATCACTCCTTTACTTGCAAAAATTTTCTGCAAGCCAGAAACTATGTGGAAAAAAAAATTAAATAGAAAAATAATCTGTAGCCTTTTGATTCCAGATGGGAGCCAGCCAGCCATGAGACCAAAGCCATGCACCAGATATAACCTCAGCTCTTTACAGTCGCAGGTATGGGCATTGTGTCCCAGAAACAGAAAGTTGTCTAGGACAACTTTATTTTATTTGTATTAATATTTATAATTTTTGGTGCCAGGGAGTTAGTTCAGTAGTTCTGGCGCCTGTCTTGCAAGTGCAAGGACCTGGGTTCGATCCCCAGTAACCACATACCATACTGGGCGTGGAGACTCACGCCCAGTAGCAACCAGTACCACATACCACAGTGCTGGGTGTGGTGACTCACGCCTGTAATCCCAGCACTTGGGAGGCAGAGGCAGGAGGATTGCTGTGATGTGAATTTGAGGCTGAGCTCAGGGCCACCCTGAACCAAAAAAGTGAGACCCTGTCTCAAAAAAACCTTAAAAAAATATTTATAATTTTTTGAATATTTTAGCATTTAAAAGTATCTGGTACTTATTAACCCCTTAGTAATTGAATTTGGATAAGAACTTAGAGATGCTTCGGGATTGATTCTCACCTACAAACACGCAGGATTCTCTTAATTAATGAATATTTTGTTAATTTGGAAGCAAAAGGCTACAGTTTATTTTTCTCATTTCAGTTGCCCCCTTTTCTTTCAGGTTCCCCCTAAAAGATATTTATCTCCAGAAATCAATAATGGATTCATCTGCTAATGAGTACAGTGCCCTGATAATCCAGTCACCTCCAAACAAGAGTCTTTTGGAGGACATGTTAATTCTAAACCATAACAAAGATTAATAAAGGAAGTGTACACGCAGGCAAGGAAAAAGGAAAGTAGTAAAGGAAAAATGGCAAAGAAAACAGAATTTCAGGCAGGATATCTCCCTAACTATCGTTACGATTTCTTCTAGTTATATGCATTTAATCAGTGATTTCTACATAATGGACAATTAAATTAAGATAAAAATAGTATTTTAATGACTAGATAAATGAAAAATGATAAAAGTAAATTTGTATTTTATTTGAATATTTCCAAGAATTTTAGCAGTATATAGTGTATTATTTATCTTTCCTAAGATCAGTTTCTTGATTGAATAAAATAATTTTCTGTTAAAAACTGCCTTATTCTCATAAGTGAAATAAATAGATCACAGATGTGTAAATATCACATCTTTTCCCTGGTATGAGAAAATGAAGTTGTAAATGAGTTGTAGCATGTATAGTTGAAATTGCTAAATAGAAAATATTTAAAAGGAAAGAGGGTATAGGAGTAAATAACGAAGGGAAAAGAATATGATAGTAATAAAGAAAAAAGAAACATAGCTTATGTATATAGGGAGTAGATGGTTGCAGAGAGAGGGGAAGGGGAAAGATGAGAATCAAGTCATGTTATATTCTGATACAAACTCTCAATGTTGAATGTGATGATGATGTGTATTCATAATGTACCCATAAAGATTAAAAAAAAAAAAATGCCCTATTGGTGATTTTCTAGGCTACAAATTCCAAGTTCCTAGGCTGTTATTGATTGAGCAACCACTAGAGGGCTCTCAAAATAAGTATGCCAATGATCTGCTCTCTGTCACAAAATGGGTGCCTTTATCAATTGAAATCACAAGAAAATACGAAAAATACTTCTTTCTAAGTGAAATTCATTTTATATGTTTCCGGATGGTAAAACTAACTTTAAATTATAAAATAGAAAAGAAATTTTATTGAATAATATAAATAAAAATAAATTCCGTTTTTAAAAAGTTTGTTTTGTAGTATTTATTTAGAGAACTCTAAGTGAAGTTGGGTAGCTATTGTGCTAGTTGTGATACAGTGAGAAAAAGACTTAGAATCAGAATGATGGGGTAATTTATGTGTGCTTGTTATGCACCACATTCTGGCACACAAACATACACACATAACGGTGACTCACCAAATACTTCCTAAGGGGGTCACATAAATGATCAAGGAACGGAAACTTCTGAAATGGCCCTTAGTCGTGTTGTGCCCTGTACTTCTGTGCAATGTCGGAAGTTCTGCGACTTCATGAGAGTCGTGTTAAAGCGCTGCCTTTTAAACAGAAAACGCGTTTCTTCTTGAAATAGTATTTCTGTTATAAATAAATCTTCAATAAATTATTAAACTATACATACTGTCAGTTATGTCTACCCTTTGATTTTCTTTAGCGTGTAACTTATTTTTTAACAGCTAAACAATAACACTTTTTGTTTAAAACTAAAGGTGCCAAAATATGAGATTGGATCCAATGGAAAATGTTTATTTTACTTCTCAAATTATAATTTTTATTTCAAATAAGTCATCCTGTATTAATTTGTGATAGCTCAGGGAAATATGTAGGGTCATCGTGACTCCTGTGACATCACTCATGATGAAATATTTTGCCTCTTAGAGATGCTGTGGTGAGACCTCAGAAGCTATCAGATGGAAAATACTCAGCTCCCTTCTGCTGAAGAGAACAGCAGGACCCAGAGACTATAAGTTATTTAAGTTTCTGAACCGTATTTGAGCACTATCAAGTATTTGAGTACTTATAAAAAGAAATCATGCCATTATGCTTTCTCTTTGGCTCAAAATTATAGAACATTATTATTATTCAATATTTTATAAATTTTGCCATGTAAAAAATTGTTTTTCCTTTTATTATTCCCATGATTAATTTTCCCATATCTTTTGCTTCAGAAAATTCTACAATATGTAAGTAACTAACTAGTGAGAAAGATTATTAAATTGGTCTGCTGGCATTTTGACCTTCAGTCTTCCTTTTCAGTGGTTTTTATATAGGTAAACAGGTCAAAGTGCAAAAGTTGAACCTCAATAAAATGTTAGAACTGTTAAAATATTCTTATGATTTTAGTAAAATATCTTAATTCCAAATTCAAAAATATGATATAGAAAACTGTGGTACTGTAGCTTTATTCTCTGCTACCTTTGTATTTTTAAGAGATTAAAAATTTAACTCTAACATACCCTCTGAACTTTATAGATTTTTTAATACTTGACATGGCCAGAAATTACTCTGTGGAACATGACTATAGCATATATAGTATGTACAGAAAGGTGTCTGTCTGTAAGCATTCATACTTAAAGGATTTTTGTGTATTGAGTAAACCAAATACTGACAGAAATAGGGGACTGAATACATCAAGGAAGATGGGGGAAAATCTTATGGGGTCTCACAAGTTATGGTGACACATTTGCTTTTTGATTTACTAGACATAGTAGTTATTGGAAAGAAATGACATGATGAGATCTCAGTTTGGGGAGGCTGTTCTGGCTGCTAGTGGATTACGCTGAGCCAATTGCAGAAACAAAGAGACTCAACATGCAGGCAGCTCTGGAAAAGACTGGAGAAAGTTTTCTAATGAGAACCTGCTGGATTTTCCTTTTTTGTTTGTTTGTTTGCAGCTATTGAGTTCACATTTGAATGAGATCTTGAGAGAAATCAAGGATGGACTGTAGAGTCAAACTAGAGCTCCTCAGTGGACAGTGGTTCCATTTGCTTATCTGGAGCAGTGTGACAGGAGAAAGCATTTACTATATAAAGGAAGGACTGGTTGTACCTTTGAGTTTCACTGGGCGATCACCACCTTGCATTTGGTTGTTATTTAGAAAATGGTTATGACTTCTCTTACTAATACTTCATTGCTTTACAGAAAATTAAAAACTATTCATGTTTGTATGTGTCCATTCCAATGTAGATGACAGATTAAACAGTAAGTTGATATATTAATAATATCAAAAAACTTTCCAACATATCTTTGAACACAACTGAAATTGAAAACATAATTCTATTTAGATACCTTATAGGAACTTTCATATTAACATAAATTAAAAAAAGAGTTGCTGATAATAGACAAAATCATGAGGTAATTCTTAATTTTCAATAACAGGAAATTAGGTTAAATTGCTCAGTGAACATGATGATATTCTGAAGTGATGATACTGGAAGTTTTAGAAAATAAAAAAGATGTATATTTTAGAATTACACAAGAGACTTGTGTAATTTTAAATCATATGGGGAGATAGAAAGTCAATGCCCCAGAAATATGTACACAGGTATAGGGAAGATCACAGAAAAAGTGGCCAGGTCAGAGGAATGTTAGGAATTTTTGAGTTATTTAAATTCTAAGAAATAAATAACAGGTTTTTTGTCATGATGCACAATAAAAACTGAGAAAAATGCTTTAAGAGATTTTGTTGAAATTACAAACATTATTAGTACCTGTTTCTTTCTTTCTTATTATTTTTTTTAACATACAAGAGAAACAATCCTTTGGAGTCAACATAGAAAGTTCACTGAATAGATGAAAGAAAAGGAAGACTTTTGGAAGTAATAAATAAATATTAAAGTGCTGAAGAAAAGAGTACTGATGCATTAAATAAGATCTTTATGGAAAAGTGGAAGTAGTCAAGAGTGGCACACAATTGTAAACATCCACCTTCCTAAGAAGGGGCAGCTGAATGATTGATCAAATTACCAGATCTTTTTATCATGTATCCTTTGATCATCCACACACAAAAAATTAAATAAATAAATAAAATAAAATAAAATAAAGAAAGAAAGACATAGAAAAAAAATAACCCAAAGAGATAGAATTAGAATTGGCACCAACATGTTGTAGAATGAATTGAACTGCATTGAATTGAGCTGCTTTGAATTGAACTGCATTGAATGAAATTGAATTGAGGGATTTGTACGGATTGTGAATAGCTGGCTGTGTGGGAGAGTGGCTGAGTTTAAGCCAGGAGCTTTATGTGAAAGCCAACTATGTGAGATTGCTGCAGAGTGAGTGGAAGAATAAAATGAGTGTTTGCTTCTAACAGGAATGGGTGTTATGCATGTGAAGTATAACCATCAGGCTATTAGAAGAAAATATTATTAGACCAAAAGAAGAAAGAAAGTTGATACAAACAGATTCCAAAATTTAAATAAAGGTGAAAGAAATACAGGTATGAAAAAATTACAATGTAGCTCTACTAAAAGAATTACCAATACAATTCTATTTCATTGCTTTCACAGCTGTATATGTTACAAAATTTACTTTGAAAAGGTGCTCATTTATTCGTAAAGCAGTTAAATGTGATGAACAAATTCTCATCCCCAAGTCAGAGGAGGCATTAAAGGAAGAATTGTTCATTGAGGACTCTTGAGTAATGGCGGCACATTGGTAATGGTGGCACTGAAGCTGCCAGTGTTCTGTCAGTTCTTCTTGGTGCAGAATCATTTACCCGAGTACAAAGTGATGTCAGCTTTAAAATGTGACATTCAGCTCTTTTACTGGTGTCAAATGATGAGCAAAATATAAATATTTCTTGAAGAATATCATGAATAAAAATATTGTTACGTACACTCTTCATTCTGAAAACATCAGAACACAATAAATGGTATCTGTGGAGTCAATCCTTTACTCATTAAAATAACTCCTTGGAATGAGTAACTATCTGCTTTTATTGTGCTATAAAGTTTTTTTGTGACAATTAGTCTGCCTGTCCCTTGATTTTGGATAATTTGCAAACTATGAAGCTATGAAAGTCAGTAAGTTGCTCCTGGGTCTGGTCTAGAGCTTCTGGACTAACCTAAGACAGCTACTTACTCAGTTCTGTCCTGACTCTGCTTCTCATGACTTCATACCGGCAGCCTGAAATCAGCCACAGTGGGAATATTTACACTTCAGAATTGACAGAGGACACAAACCAGGGCTCCCTCTAAACACAGTTTTACACTTAAACATTGTAGCTGGTAGTGCTCACCATGCAAATATTGCAGGCCGATTTCCTCTGACTGCTTAGTGAGGGGAATGGGAGGGCTACAGCAAAAAGACAAGAGACTTGTATAATTTCCTATCATATAGGGATCTGGGAAATCAGTGCTTTAGAGTTGGCAAAAATAAAACTCTCCTTACTAGCCAGTTCTTATTGAATACACACACTAATGAGAAGCAGCATCAGGTGGCTCAGGAGTTGGTAGTGATATTGTGTTTGATTTTAGGATGATGCAAATCTCATGCTGGTGAGGGTAGAAAGGAGAGCATTTCCCAGACAGGAGGTGGGATAGTTGAGTTGATAAGGAGTTCCATCCTCCAGAAGGAAGATCTCTGGTTTTTTTTTTTTTTTTTTTGAGACAGGGTCTCACTTTGTAGTTCAGGCTGGCCCTGAGCTCAGCCTCCAACTCACATCACAGCAATCCTCCTGCCTCTGCTGGGATTACAGGCGTGAGCCACCACGCCCGGCACTGTGGTATGTAGTACTGATTACTGCTGTGGTGAGTCTCCATACCCAGTATTGTTATGTGGTTTCCGGGATCAAGCCCAGGTCTTTGCGCTTGCAAGACAGGCGCCGAAACCACTGAGCTATATCCCCGGCCCAGTTATTTGTTTTTTAAATGATTATTATTTCTAGGTTCCCAAGGAACCAGTATACCTTCAACTGTTGCAATCTTAACTTTAAACACCACAAAATCACAGACCACTGAGGCTTCATCTATGATCATAGGCAAAATGGAATTATGTTTCCACATGTTATCACTGGCTCTCAGGCAAGGCAATACTGGATCTTAGACAGCTATAGTCATACTTTCATTATGAAATCATCTTTTTCCCAAAATCTATGTAGAATTGCTCCTGATAGACAAAAAAGTTCAATGTAATATACAGAAGTATATAATGACTTGCAAAGAAGGCTTACAATGGCAGTCCACAGAGTTAGGTGTGGAGGAATGCAAAGGTGTTGTCAATATGCTGGCAATCTGAAGGATTCAGTCGAATGTCAAAGGCCTAGATCCCACTGTAGCATCCCATGGGAGTCCATATCTGGAAGCCAAAGAGTCTTCACTCTACACTGAAGGGTCTGGGATGAAAAGCCAGGAGATGATATTCATAGTGAAGGTGAAGACTGAAGCTCTTTGGAAGCAGCAGCAGCAATCCTTCCTGGTCTCCCTGTCATTCCATTCAGGGACCAGCCTATGACCTGCTGCCACTCATATCCAGAGATGATCATCTGTCTTCAGAAAATTATTTCAGCAACCGAGAACTGTGCCAATCCAATGTAGTTGAGGATTTTGTTTCTTACTCAAGCTGACACAATCTATTAACTATCACAAAATTAACAAGTACATCACTAGCAAGTGAGAATGAGGGCAACCAAATGGCAGCAATGATGAGCGTCACAAAACCAAAATGTCTGTAACTAGGTCTTGCATGCTTCATTTACCATGGTGTGGGTGATTATAACATTTGAAGAAAACAAATTTATTTGCCAACACCACCATCTAAGGGTTATGAGAAAGAGTAAGAAAATTAATGTTCAAAAATTAATATTTGCCAGGGCTTTAGCTCAGTGGCACAGCAGCACTTCCCTAACTGGAAAGAGCAAAGCCCTGAGTTCAATCCATGGTAATAATAATAATAATAATAATAATAATAATGTAATTTCTCTACCAAAAATAAATACATAAATGAACATTTTAAAATCATACAAGAATATAGACTATTTAGAAATTATTTGGATTATGTACCTAAGAACAGATAAAGCATAAGATCACAACAAAATCACTTGATTTATATTCTAAGCCTGTTTAGAAGAATGATTCTAATACATAATAACAAGATAATTTATCATAGAAATGTAGTTGCAAGGTATATTGAATAAAACAAGTAGAATCCAACAGGATTTTATTAAATAATATATCCATATCAAAGTAGTTCTATTACAAAATATGGAAGTATCAAAATAGAGATGTTGAAATCTTGACCTCCAATGTGATGACATTAAAAGGTGAGATCTTTAGTGGACTCAAGTCTTTGTGAGGCCATGAGGTGAAGCCCTATTAAGGGAGATTAGTGTCCTTTGAAAAGAGACCCCAGAAAGGTCTTCTGTCCTCACTGGTATCTGTGAACCAAGAAGCACTACTCAGACTAAATAATTAAGAGGAATAAATATTGCTGTTTAAACTATTCATTTTGCAGTGTTTTTGTGTAGTCATCTAATGGAAAAAGAGAGATATCTCCATTATTCATAGCTGAATTGATTGAAAGAGAAAAATCCTCTATTCCATAGTGAAAACCATTTTTGATATAACTTAGTACTTTAATTATTCCCTTTGTAGTATAGCAGTATCCTTACTTTTTAGATGATATCTGTTTCAGGTTGGATAAAAGGCCACCTGCTGTGTCTTGTGATTGTGATTTTATATGTAATGTAATATGAGCTCTGGTTTCCACCTGTTGAATAATGTCCTTCTTTTTTAGTCTTTCTTATAAGATAATTTTCTTGAGAACCTGATAGGTCTCTCATGGATTTGAAAAAGGCACATTTCATCAGGTACAATACACATTACCAGGTTTTGGAGACAGTTCTTTGTCCAATTTACTTCTGTAAGTTTCCCAACAGAGAACTGGCCTTTTCCGTATTTTCCTTGGAAATCATTTCAGATACAGTACATTGTTCACTTGTCAATCACTCCATCATTTGGTATGTAAAATATGTATGTAGAGAACTCTTACTGATATGGACATTTCTTAGATAATCACTTTGTCATCATCACAGACTATGAAATTTCTCAGTCATTTTTCCTCCTTCCAACAATTATACTAGGTATTATCTCCCATTTAAAAGAATATAACTAGCCCTCCACTGTTAAACCTATCTCACATTTTACTTTTAAATCAAAAAAAATTTTGTGCAAAGAAATCTGTTAGCCTCAATGAATGTTATGACTATGGAAAATACAAATATTTTATTCCAAGGATAAAGACTGAATATTTTCTATTTCAAGAAGCTTTTCAGAAAAGCATTTCTTGAAACTTTCCAATGTCTGCTGTTCATTCTGTGAGGTGCGTGTCTCTGTGTGTGTGTGCTCATGCATGGGCCTGTGTTTGTGTTTTCTGTGAGTACTTGCACACAGAGATAAGGACACAAGTGAGTGACTCACTCATACGTACACAGATGAAAGGCCTTTTTGTAGAACAGCGCCCCAGGTGTAGCAAATATCCTCTAGTAATACTTGGCTGGTACAATCCAGAGATTCTCTACATAGTAAGGGAAACTAGCATCTGGACATCACTCTTGGCCTCGTTTAGGCCTTTCAGCAATCCTGTCGCCATTGGGACTGGCAAAACTTCCTATGTCTCCTAAATTGTGTTCAACACTCCTGGTAGCTCACCAAGTTCTGTGGCCATCAGCTTCTCTGTGTTACCCTGGTGTTCGTCGCACTCTCAACCTAAAAACATTTGGAGAGTGTGCTCAGATGGCAGACTGCATTCATGTTGTCTACCTAATTACTGTAGATTTAAGACTGCATACCAAAGTGAATAATCTCATTTCTAATTGAAACCAATTACAGTTCAGGGGATACTAACACAATTTAATAATTAGCAAATATTTTCAACTTTACTAAGCATTCAGAATTAATATATTCCATTGTTATATAACACATTACATATTATACCTCTATATAACCACTTTCCCCATAAATAAACACACAAAATGTAAAGAATTTTGAGTGGGAATAAAACTTCATAATTTGTCAAAATCCATAAATACTTTTTGCTATGGTCAATGTGCCCAGCCAAATTCCTGTGTGGGAGCAATTGCCATGAGGTGGGGCCTTTCCATGATTAAGTCTATGAAGATTCGCCCTCCTGGATGCTATTCTCAAGTTTATAAGAAACCTACAAGGAACCAGAAGGGTTTTTTTTTTTTTTAATCCTTGTGCCTTTCACTATATAACAGGCATTAGCATTAATTCACTAGTGCTTACTGGACATAGAGACTTTTGATGCCTTGGTACTTGGCCTTCAAAAGTGAGAAATACATATGCATTAATTTAAAGTTACCCATTCTTTGATATTTTGCTAAAATAACACCCGTACAATAAATTCCAGTGTTGGATTGTTCACTACTCTTATAGTGAACACTTCTGTATGCATGTTCAGACTGAGGATAAAATAGTCACTTTTTGCTGTGCTATTGAAGTATTGTATGTAAATATTTAAGTGACTTATCTACATTAAGCAATGCTGAGGAAGTATAACCAATTATTGTCTGAGTCCTCTCTGAAATCTCAGTTCTTATCGATGAGGTACTCATGTTTAAAACTGAGCAAACCTACTAATAATGTGAGAACATAGAATACAGTCAAAAACAAGCAAGATGAATTTTTTGTAGACTTAAGTACAGAAATTTTTGCTGGATCATTCTTAATAGATAATATCATAAATTCTGATAAAAACAGTACCTTTTCTGTTCATTACTGTGGTGCTACGGGACCATTATGTTCTTGAGCTCTGCAATGTTGGGGTTTCTCATATAGTAGAATTCATGTCAGTTACAAACGAACTAAATATGGCTTAAAATAAGATAATGCCACTTTTGGGATCAACAGAATTAGAATGAGTATAACATGGAATCAAACGCCAAAATTTTAGAAATAGGAAGAATAGCATTTTTATATAGTAAGCTTTCATATTTCCACTCTTCTCTTTTAAAAGCAGAACATGTACTCTAACAGAAGGAAAGGGTGCCCTCTAGTGTTTCCAATAAAGATGAACAACCAGTTAAGCAATGTACCTCACTTAACCTTACATGTATTTCCTTCTCTTGATGAAGATTACACAACAAAATAAAGCAATGAAATCTATACTAATGAAATCTATTAGTATCCTGTTTGGGGGATTATATGGTATTTCTTATTTGACTGAGAGATGAGGTCAAGTTGTGATAGTTTCACTTCCAAAGTCGAATAAAACACTGTTCTTTTACCTGTAAGTTCTTTCTTCAAGTTTAGGATTGCTACATAATTCCAAATAATTTTACAGGTATTAAAATTACTTAGGAATAAGCAATATTATTATAAAGTGTTGACTGTGCATTAAATTTCATTTCAATTGGTAATTTAAAGTGATTTTAGCTAGATCAGATAAAAATTGATGAAGTTACTTTTTAATATACTGAAAACATTTCAATAAATTTAGTCAGCATTTCTATGTCGTGTTCATGTTAGAAGGAAGATCAAATATTTTTTGTCATTTTTTCAAATTTTGGATCTGTTTATCCTCATAGGTTACACAATGGGGATTTGGAAAGGAGAGCTGCCCTGAAAATATGTCCCACTCACCCCTCCATACTTTCATAGTTGGGATCTAAGGTACTACTGTACATTACACACTGAGTGGCATCATGCAGGTTACCTGATCACATGATCCTTAATTTTAGCCTCACTGGTCCTCTGCTACTAGCTTGACTGTCATTATTCTCCTTCCCCCAATTCAAATGTTAAGATGTGAATTCTTAATACCTCAGAATGTGCTTGTGTTTGAAGACAGTATCTTTCAAAAAGCAATTCAGGTTAAGTGAAGTTATTGGGCTGGACCCTCGTACAACTGATGACTAAGTCAAAGAGGAGAAATTAGGACTCAGACAGAGAAAACCATGGAAAAGGACAGGGAGAAGGATAGCCATTTACAAGCTAGCAGGAAAGCTTTAGAAGAATCAGCTGTTTTGACGCCTTGATCTCCCATTATGGTTTGTAGAGCTGGGAGGGAATAATGAGGAAATGCATTTTTGTTGTTGAAACTACCCAATCTGTTTCAAGCTGTTGCAGCAGCCCTAGCAAACTCTTTCTTCCATGAGCTCGTTGACCACATGGTAGACAACTGAAATCAATTTTTCAGATAGTTAATTCCACATCAGTTTTGAGTTTTGATAAAGGATACTTAAACACAAAATAGTGTTAAATAATACAAATTTGTATCTAATGTATCTAAAATATCAATAATAATTTTATTAGCTGTGCTATTGGTTCTTCCACTAATGTATCCTTGCTATATCTTCTGTTCTTCTTTCTCCAAGGCAGACACATTGTCTTCTACCAAAACAGTGGCCTCTCTGAGAATGTGACACACAGAGAAGAGCTCTTGGGATCCACAGCCACACCTATGTCTGACAATAGATCTAAATAGATAGCTGGGCTACTTCTCATTTGAACTTATATTGTTCAATCATGTGTCAGTGAATTATGCATAAATAAGTCAAACTACAAACTGATTTTTTTTTTTTTGAGGTCTCACTTTCTAGTTCAGTTTAGCCATGTTGTCCAGGGTAGTCTCAAACTCCTGTCAATCCTCCTGCCTCTGTCTCCCAAATGCTGGCATTATAGGTATGAGCCTCTATGTCCAGCCCCAGATATGGATATGTCTTTCATCATTTCTTTAACATTTGATTATAAGTAAATTGAAGAGAATTTGTAGAATTTCTCACTCAAATATAATTATAAAATATAGGAAAATTTCAAAGGAATTTAGATATTTAATCAATTTTTCAATTTATTATGTTTTGAAGACATTGTAAACTATACAGAAAGTAAAATATATACAAATATTCATTCATTGATTCTTCAGTTAATTTATTATAACTTCAAAAAATAATTCAATACTTATTCTGTGATTCATATTGGAATACAAAAGTGACTAGTATGTTACTATTTTACTAAACTTAGAGATAAATTAAATAATACTTTAATGGAAAATATTTATTTGCCCTTTTTCCTTTTTGTGTATGTGTTTCTTCCTTCAGTCTGTGACTATAATATTACCTAATGTTTGTCAAAGGCTTAGAAAAAATTTCTGGCACAATTATGTTTTTAATAAACCAAGCAAATTTGCTTAGCTTATTATTAACTTCATTCTCGCTATCCATAATATAAAAGTATATCTGCTTCATAGGCTTTCAGGATAGATGAGACAAATTATGCAAAATACATTTTATTTAGAAAGTCTAATTAGTACATACATATAATAATTAGTATGTATTGTATGTATTAGTACATACACATAATAATTAGCATCAAGTTAAAAATACATATAATATTACCACAGGGTGAGTTCCATGTTTTGTTACTGCAAGCTGAATAATTATTCATTTAATTTTCTTAAACAATTGATCAAGTGAAATTTCAAAATACCTTGAATATAAATAACAATGATTTTTCAAGCTTCCTTATTCTCTTTTTCTTTTTTCTTTTTTTCTATTTTTATTCTATTTATTTATTTATTCGATTATTATTCTATTTTTCTATTTTTATTTTCTTTTTTATTAAGACACACTTAATACAAATTGTACATGGAAATACACTATTATTACATCTATCATGAGGAATTGGTATATACACACATATATGCATATATATATGATATATATGCATATGCATATATATCATATATGCATATATATGATATATATGCATATGCATATATATCATATATGCATATATATGATATATATGCATATGCATATATATGAGCATATGCATATATATATATGATCATATATATATCTATAGGATCTTTGTAGATTTCACTCCTCCTTTCCCGCTGTACCATCCCATTTGCCCATTGAGATCAATAGCTAGTGGTCTCAAAGATACAAAACATAAATAAAGTCAAATGTTATTATTTTTTTTTTTTTTAGGTTTTTTGAGGCAGGATTTCGCTTTGTGGTTCAGGCTGGCCCCGAGCTCAGCCTCCAACTCACATCACAGCAATCCTCCTGCCTCTGCCTCCCGAGTGCTGGGATTACAGGCGTGAGCCACCACGCCCGGCACTGTGGTATGTGTTACTGGTTGCTGCTGGGTGTGGGTCTCCACGCCCACCCGGGCCTTTGCGCTTGCAAGACAGGTGCCGGAACCACTGACCTAACTCCCCAGCCCAAGTCAAATGTTATTTTTAACAGACTGATTTCTTTCTCTTTTCTGAAGGCATCGTTTTAAATGCAAAATTGGTGATTTTATTTTTCAGATTTTCATGGATAAAATTAATACATTTTATTTAAAACCTACAAGTATTTTGCTTAGTTTTATCATTAAATTCCCAGTAAAACTTAATTGAATAAAAATGTAGCACTTACTTATTCTTATTTTCAATTCTTATTAAACCTACTTCTAGACAAAGGTGAGTTGAAAAATGATGATGATAATTTCTTAGAGTTTTATTCATCTAATGAAACATATTAATCTGCTTAATATTCAAGTCATATGTAAAAAAATTACATGTAATTTTAAAAATAAATCCAATGTCAACATTATCATAATGCAGTCAGTGGATCATCTTATTTTATCTCATACTTCACTATTATAGAATTCAATGATTTGTTAAAAGTATATAGATGAAGTAGTAACATGTCAAAGGAAAGAGAAATTAGAATCAGGCTGCAAATCCCATTTAAAAATAAATTTAAATCCATTATGATTTGGAGTAAAACAAAACATTACAGTGTTTTAGAGAAATACTGAAACTTAGAGCACTTGGATTAAATTTGGGCTAGACCTTCTGTCTTTTGGACAACAAATATACCACATAATGTCCATGACATCTCTGACTCTTTCCATACTATAGCAATCTGCTAAACATTTTGTCATTGTGAGCTTTAATGTTTATTTGTGGAAGAGCCTTTTCCTCCCATATTTCTGACTTTTATTTAGGTTTTTTAATATCACATTTATTGGTTGATTATAGTGGCAAGCTTTGTTGCTAGTAGGGAGATCTCTTTTCTACTTTGCAGAAGCACCTTCTGAGTGGCTGACTATTGACCTTTGGCTTTTTCCCAGGATTCAGTCATTTCTGTTTACTCTTGAGGAAATTCTGCATTGTATTTTGGCCTGAATCTAGTTGTTTAGATAATGAGTTCAGAATTGTTAATGACATCCAGGCAATCCAGATATTGGTATCTCAGGATATCAATATTAAACTGTGTCATCTTGATTGTAATAACAAAACTGGCAACAGTAATAGTGTCAAAAAAAACAAACAAACCTGGTTACTGACTATCCATGAAGTCCAATAATGTACTTCCCTGGTCTTTGTATTTTCCCCATTGTGTTTGCTGGAGATACAATGCCTGATATCCTATCTTAAAAGAGGAGAGGTTTACTTTTACTCATTCTTTGTGAAGATTTCAGTCTATTGTCCATTTCCAAGGCAGGTT
>PVIR01016463.1:0-36750 GCA_004026965.1 Petromus typicus | reverse complement strand
CGTACAACCCCTGTGGAGATCAGTTTGGAGAATCCTCAAAAAGCTAGGATTGATGGTCCCATTTGACCCGGCCATTGCCCTGCTAGGTATATACACACAAGAATTAAAAGACTCATATCACAGTGACATATGTGCACCCATGTTTATAGCAGCCCAATTTGTGATTGCTACATCTTGGAAACAACCCAAATGTCCATCATCTGGAGACTGGATAAAAAAGCTGTGGTTCTTCTACAGAATGGAGTACTTACTCTGCCATAAAAAATGATAAGTTTGAATCATTTCTACTTAAATGGACATACCTTGAGGATATCCTCATAAGTGAAAAAAATAGGGCACAGATAGGTACATATCGCATCTTTTCTCTGGTATGAGAAAATGAAGATGTAAATGAGTCCTAGCACTGTATGTTATATATTGTGAAATAGAAAATGCTCAATATAAAATAAGGTGAAAGGGGACAATGTTGAGATTGTAACAAAAAAGTAAGGAAACAAATTTTATGTATATGGGGGGGTGGTAGGGTGGGTAGGGCTATGGGAAAAAATGAGAATTAAGTTGTGTCTCATACTGGTACAAATCCCCATTATGGAGTGCAATCATGATGTGTATATTTAATGTACCAATAAAAATTTTTAAAAATCTCCTAAGAATATCAATTCATCACAAAACCTCAAGATTAGTTCATATATGATAAGAAAAGACGATATATCCACAGCACCAGAATTGTCAGGGTGCTGTTCACAGGAATGAAGAACCACATCTTCATCCTCCGTCGCAGCCTCTTTCTGCCTTGCACAGTGACGGCGAATACAAAGCATTGGCAGGAATTGGTACTGACTTTCTGTGTGAAATTTTCAGCAGAAAGTCATTCAAGGAGGGAGGTAGAAATGATGAAATGTCATCCAATATTTTAGCTTCCTGGTTAGGTTTTTAGTTTTCTTGTTTGTTGGGTAGATCATAGTGAATTATTTTCTATATTATCCAGTCAAAGCAAGGAAATGAAAATGCTCCTTAGCCAATAAAAACAGATATGATATTTTTAAAATGCTCTTTTGGAAGAATACATTGGGAAGAAAATCCTAATAGATAATAAGCAGAGAAAAATACAATATATAATTTGCAGCTTATAAATCCTCAACTGGGTGGATTGGATGTTGTTATTTTATTTCACTAAAAGAACTTTAGTTCTTGCTCACTAAATTATGGAAAGCTCAGTGTAAAAAATATATAGATATTAAGAAACTAGTATGACTTTGATTCTGATAACTAATATGTTACCTCTTGATTTTGCCCTGAGTAGCCTACAAGCAGAAAAGCAGTAGTGGATAGCACAGTTTTAATAGCTACTTCTGTATTTTTGAGATTGGGTTGTTTTTATTTGTTTTGGATTTAAGTAAATACCCATAATTCAATATCAATTGGCTTTTTCTTTCTTTCTTTCTTTCTTTTTTAGGTTTTTGATGTTTTTGTTTTGTTTTGTTTTGTTGTTTTTGTTTTTGTTTTTGTTTTTGAGACAGGGTCTCACTTTGTAGTTCAGGCTGGCCTTGAGCTCAGCTTCAAACTCACATCACAGCAATCTTCCTGCCTCTGCCTCCCGAGTGCTGGGATTACAGGTGTGAGCCACCATGCCCTGCACTGTGGTATGTGGTACTGATTGATCCTGGGGTGAGTCTCCATGCCCCGTATTGTACGTGGTTACCGGGGATCGAACCTGGGTCCTTGAGCTTGCAAGACAGGCGCTGGAACCATTGAGCTAAATCCCCGGCCTTCAATTGGCTTTTTCATACATGAATAGGGCAATGATCTGAATGTCAATTTCACTCTATGAACCATATCATTTTTGTCATTCTTTCTGGACATTTTTAGTAGTTTAGGAACTTGTCTTATGGTTTAAATTAATATTTTTTGCTAACCAAAAATTTATGTTAGTTTAATATTTATATCTCTTTGTGCAAAAGTCCTTTTGTTTGCAAATAACTATTATTCAACAGTGTTGAAAATAAACATTATTTTCCCAAGAGGTTTCTAACTAATTTATGAATGCTTTTAGTTCACATCCCTGAGGCCAGTAACCTCATCTATGAAATAAACAAATTTGGACAGATAATTTGTAAGGCTAATTCTGCCAGTCTTCCTACATACAGAGGTAGCCTCAGGTCAGGGCATAAAAACATGTTCTCTATGTTATTTCATGGATTAAATAGTTACAATCAGTATCCCACTTTTAGCTGTGGCTATTCCGCCATATTCTCAAAGGGAGTAAGTGTTTAGAAGGTGAGGGAATTTTCCACCACTTCTGTATCAGTTTGGGCCTGTCCAACACTTGATGTGTGACATGGTTTTCCATTTCCTTCCTATATCTGAAATCTTCATTGTTTATATTGATTTCTTTTGTTCACCAAGGAATTTCAAGAAAGATAAAATAATTTCACTTTAATGAAAAAACGATAGAACAGGGACGCTTCCTGGGGTATTTCCAGACACTCCCTTTTCTCTCAGTTTCTTGTTCTGGCATGAGGAAGGCACCTTCCTCACTGAGTGTTGCTAGTCTAATTGCACAACAAGTTACACCTCACTCACTGGCCTGCCGTGAATGAATCAAGATGTGTTTTTATTTCTCCCGGGAAATTCTGTCTTGTTGCCCACCTCACAGCCGCCAACTGTAGTGTTTTGTCATTTTTATTTTATAAACTATTAACTTCATTAATTTCTAAATGTTTCAAAAACTCACTTTCCTTACATGGTATTAATTTGTTTTCTCTTTTCATGATGAAGTCATTAAAAATTACAGTTTGCTTTTGTTCGTCTGTCAGTGTGTGTGTGTGTGTGTGTGTGTGTGTGTGTGTGTGTGTGAGTGTGTCTAGGAAATTATTTAATGGACTTTTTTTCTTATGATAGTCTATTTTCTATACATATATACTGAAAATTTTCCAGAGAAAAGTAAATTTTATCAATTTTGACAATTACTTTGACCTGCTATCTCAGATCTATTCCAAATAAGTCCTGGAAAATGATTTATATTATTTATCCTTATTTCCTAATGCTATGTAAATCAAGTAAGTGGTAAATTATGCTTCTAAGGAACTGATAAATATTGGAAGCAAGAAAAAAATTGCTGCTGTTTAAAATTCAAATCTTTATTGGTAAATTATGAATACACATCATCATCACATTCAACATTGAGAGTTTGTACCAGAATATGACATGACTTGATTCTCATTTTCCCCTCCCCCCACGTTGCAACCCCCACTCCCTATATACATAAGCTTTGTTTCCTTTTTTGATTACTATCACATTCTTTTTCCCCTCATTTTTTACCCCTACACCCTCTTACTTTTAAATATTTTTTATTTCACAATATCAACTATATACACTAGAACTCATTTACAGCTTCATTTTCTCATACCAAAGAAAAGATACAATACTTACACATCTGTGACCTATTTATTTCACTTGTGAGGATGTCCTGCAGGTACATCCATTTGAGTATGGATGACTCAGTCTTATCATTTTTAATGGCAGAATAATGCTCCATTCCATAAAAGAACCACATCTTCTTTATCCAGTCTCCTGCTGATGGACATTTTGGCTGTTTCCAAGATTTAGCAATCACAAACTGAGCTGCTATAAACATAGGTGCACATAGATTATTCTGATATTAATCTTATAATTCTTTTGTGTATATGCTGCTATTTAATTTGCCTCTAAGTAGTAGGATAAACTTATCACCAGAAACATGGGAAGCAATCATAGACCTGTAATCAGAAATACAGACCACTGAAGTCATTTGGCAAGGAGAACTTCAGTGAGTTGGAATGATAACTAAACAATAATCATGAAATGTTTAGTTAGAAAACCCAATATTAAAGGTATGCTTTGAATGAGGCAAAAAAAACATGCTTAATGCTGTGTCCTAATTGACAATGGCAATATGATTTATCAGGATCAAGAATTCATCCCAAAAGCAAAAGAAAGAAGAAAGACAGAGAGAGAGAGGGGCCTATTTATTTCAGGAAGGAAGGAAAGAAAGAAAAACAAACAGAAGAAAGGTTTACTATCCAGACAGTCAGCCAGGAAAGTCAAAGAGGAAGACAGAATCCAAGATGCGGAGAAAATCAAACAGCAACAAGTAAGAGACACCGGTGGCTCAGGGTCCTGGATTTTCAGCCCTTGTGTACAGTTCCAGCTAAACACAGGCTCTGCAAACCCAGATTTAAATGAAGTCACAAAAAGTATTAATTGAGCCACAATTCTTATCACTCTGTTTATCATATATATTCCAGTGCATATTTTTGTTTTAATTGTATTAAGCCTTACTCTGTTTTCATCATTGATTTCAAGTCCTAAGTCAAATGTCACCTAATGCTTGAAGCATTTCCTTGTGACTTTACATAAATGATGCTATTCTCTTCCCTGGAAATAAGTAGCTCTTGTCTCATCACTTCATTACAATAAAGAGACAACCCACAGAGGAAAATACATTGGCAAATTATATATCTGACAGGGAAGTATGTCCAACATATTTAAAGAACTCTTGAAAATCAAAAAGAAAAAGAAAATCAGCCCAACTTAAAAACTGGCAAAGGTTCAAACAGACATTTCTCCTAAAAAGACATACAAATGGCCAGTAAGCATATAAAAGAAATCCACATCATTAGTCAGTAGAGAAACTACACCAAAACAACTTCACACCCACCAGGACAGCCACAGCCAAGGTGAAGGACAGTAACAAGTTGAGGGAGGACATGGAGAAATTAAAATGTTGCTAATGAAAATGGAAAACAGCAGAGTCATTGTACTTCAGAAAGAAACCGAGATGTCCCTCAGAGAGGTAAACATAGAGTTATTAAAAACAATCCATAATTCCATTAGTATTACGCACAGGAATAAACACAATGTCCACACAAACCTGTACATGACCACTTATACCAGCATTATTCAGAAGAGCCAAAGAAATGATAACAATTGAAATGTCCTTCAACAGAAGAATGGATAAACAGATGTGGTATGTTCGTACAGTGGAATATTACTCAGACTAATAGAGATGTGAAACACCAACACTGGCACCAGCATGGATGCACCTTGAAAATATTATGGTACATGAAAGAAGGCACACACAAAAGCCTATATGTTATGTATTCCATTTTAATGAAATTTCCAGAGGTAAAAATCTATAGAAACAGTACAATAGACACAAGAAGCAAAAATCTAAAATGATAAAAAGTAGACCATCAAAGGATTTGGAGGAAGGAAAGGAAAATGATTACTAATAGGAAGAAAGCTTCTATTTGGGGCTATGAAAATATTCTGATATTAAATAGTGGTGATGTACAAATTTGCAAATAAATTAGTAACCACCCAGATGGAAAATTTTTACAACTGAAAAAGTATGTAAAAAACTTGTTATCTCCATAACTGACCTTCATCCTGAGAAAGAATTGGAAAAGATAAATCATCTGAGATATCATGTCAACTCTAACAGAAATGAAAGGAAGCCATCCTAAATTCCCCTTCCTTTGTTCTCAAGCCCCAGTTTTCCATTGGGAAATTGGAAGCAGCGTGTGCATAGCTCATTCCTGCCTACCTGCAGATCAAGCTCATGACAGTCTCTGGTCACACCTGGTCTGCCTTGGAATTTCAAAGTTCAAGATAATTACTATGAGCTAGCTGGTCATGACAGGCACAGAAAGTGACAGAAAGAAAAGGAGAGGGGTATTCGCTAGATGGTACTAATAAAAATCCAACACTCATACAACATATCAGTCAAAAAAAAATATCTTTATTCTTCTCAAACAAGAGCTTGTCTACAGCCAATCACAACTATGCTGAGCGTGTCTGCCTTGCTCTGGTGAACCCTACACCTAGACACCTGGAACCAGACTGGAGCCTATGCCCTGAGTTCTATATTTGCAGTTACAAGAGACTCTTTCACTTTCCCCTTAGCTCTGTAAAGCTGATTGAGTTTACAGAAAGCAACCAATTGTATGAGACCTTCCTTAATATCTCAAAGGACCAGTGACCTCCCAGGAAACAGAACAGTCAGGCACAACCAGAGGCCACTAGGCCACTGAATATGGAGCTGTGGCCAGTGGACTGATGCCAGTATCTAACTTTGCTGCCAGCGGGAGGCACTGACTTGGCCCATCACCTAATGCCATGCCTACTCCCTGAGCAGCCAATGAGAATGCATTCCCACCCACCTGCTGTTTGCTCCAGATGCTTCAACATACACAGATATGAAGTTCAAGCCTCTTTCTTCATCTCATTCATCAGAGATTTAGGGCAAGAATGGGTCATGTTGTCCTGCATTTCATAGCTTGGGAACTGTGGTAGGCAGCCTGACCTATGACAGCCAATCTTGACTTTGCTTCCTTAGGGCCACTTACAATATTATTCGCTTAAGATTCAGCTTCATCCTCTGCAAAATTATAATAATAGCTAATTCAGTAAATTGTCTGGAATAAATGAAGACAAGCACTACAGAACACCCACGGCAATGCTGGCTCACCATCTATGGGGAATAAATTTTGCCACTATTATTGTTGTTCTCCTGTTTTTTAGTTTCTCATTTTTACTGGTCCTGAAGGTTGAATCCAGCACACTGAGTTACTTTCCTACCCCTTTATTTTCTATTTCTTGGGGGAGACAGGGTCTCTCTAAGTCTCTAATTTGCCTAGGCTGGATGTGAACTTGCAATTCTCCCACCTCAGTCTCCCAGAGTGCTAGGATTCCAGGCAAGAATAATTGCAGCCAGCTCCTTGGGTTTATTTATTTTTTTAACAGTATATTCCATTAAAAAGAGGAGGCCTAATTCACTAAAATTCAGTCCTTGAAAAAATTAGTGTGCAGGGGCCGGGGAGTTAGCTCAGTGGTTCCGGTGCCTGTCTTGCAAGCGCAAGGACCCGGGTTCGATTCCCCGGTAACCACATAACAATACTGGGTGTGGAGACCCACACCCAGCAGCAACCAGAACCACATACCACAGTGCCGGGCGTGGTGGCTCACGCCTGTAATCCCAGCACTCAGGAGGCAGAGGCAGGAGGATTGTGATGTGAGTTTGAGGCTGAGCTCAGGGCCAGCCTGAACCACAAAGCCAGACCCTGTCTCAAAAAAACCTAAAAAAAAAAAATTATTGTGCAGGATGACCTAAATTTATGTGCTGTGCTTTTTAACAATCTTAGTAATGTTTGCTTAATGACATGTGATCAAATATATCCTGTTGTGTATTGCCCAGACTAAGCTTGACTGGCTACCTAATTTTAAACATCCTTATTAGTACTGACATATCCTTACTAGTATTTTTATGTCAGCTGCATTAGTCCACACTTTTGTTGTGAGAGTGAGGTATCTGATGTAGAAACTTAAGAGAGAGATTTACTTGGGTTCAGAGTTTCTGAGGTTTCTGTCCGTAGTCACCTGGTACCAAGGCAGAAACAGCAAAACTGAAGGGCCTGGTAGATGAAAGCTGCTCACTCAGTGGCTGCGGTGTGTGTGTGTGTGTGTGTGTGTGTGTGTGTGTGTGTGTGTGTGTGTGAGATGGAAGGGCTAGAGGAAGAGATATAATGCTCCAAAGGCACAGCTCTGATGATACACTTCCCCAAGCTGGGCCCCCAGCCCAGGCTCCTAACAGCATAATCGACCACGAACTCCTGAGTGGACTGATGCATATAGAGCTCCCAACACCACCCCCACCCCCACCGTCGTGTTTCTAAAGCACCACCACTGAATGCTTGAGGTATTTGGGGAACATTTGTTGTTCAGACCATCACTGGAGCAAATTCACTGAACGTGGCCATTATGAAGTACATTTTAAACATAAAAAATTTGGCATTCAGTAGGTGATTTTTTACTTTTTCAGATGATTTTTGATGCAATTATTCTTTGTAGAATTTTAAATTTAAGCACAGTGAGCTAGTATTTCACCAGTTCCTCAAGTTGCGTGTTAGCCTTAATTTACACTTTTAGCAAGTGATCTTTAATTTAATTTAAAATGTAAAACAAAATTCAAATTTTAATTAAGGTTCATTTACAAGTAAAATTAAATTGAATTCTCATTAAGTTAAAATTTAAAATTTAATTTAAAAAGCATTTGATAAAATGTCAAGAATTAGCCAAGAATCCTATAAAATATGAAATGTTGACATTTTGGTTTCTAACAAGAAACTCAAAAATCGAGAAATGGGCAGCAATTTGCAAAAAGTCTCAGTTTATAAAACTGTTCAGTGGACAGAAGCTGAGGATGTTTGGAAGAAAATACTTTAATATATTAGATGCTTTATACCTGGAATTGTCTTGATTTTTCTTGTGGCCACTGTTAAACATTAAAGGAAAGATTAGAAGAGTACTTAGAAATCTGAAAAACATTAAAATGCACATACTAATGTGTTAGCAAAAGGAAACCAAGTTTAAATTTTTGAAACAAAAATTAGTATAAACTGCAAAATTCTAAATATTAACTGTGCTCAGAAAAAAGCAAGTTTAATCATAACTTTATTTGAACAGTTTTCTAAAAGTTGTTGGGCCATTTCTTTAAAAACTATTAATTCTCTCCGTATATAATCAAGGGCATCATCTATAAGGGACATATCAGGCCAATGCCTCCGGTGTCAGCCAGAAACAAGTGAACTACAAGCACTTTTTCAAGGAGATCCTAAGAGGTTCTCAACGGAGTAACAAAAGGACCTTATTCCAACTAAGATATCTAGACCCTGCTTGACCATAGAGGTTCTACTCACCCTTCCCTAGCCACTCCAAAAGAACAATTCTCCATGTCCCATATCTCTGCCACATGTCTCTAGGGCTTCTCTTTCAGAAAGTGGAAGGATGCTCAATCGAAGGGGAAGTCTATGTCAAACTTGGCTCAGTCATTCCTGTCCTACTCCTATGCAGGCTCTAACATAAGAACTAATTCGTCAAATAACCAAACTTGCCAACTAAATTTACTAATTTAAAATACAATAAATTATTCTGCTAAATTTCAAAGAAGTGGCTTAAGAACATTTAAGAAAAGGGTTCAACTACAGGAATTCCTGACTATATTTCAACATATGTAGTATTGTGCTCTTACTGTGATGGAGATCCGAAGGTGAGCAGGCCTGACTCAAAGATATCATTGGTGTTAGAGAAAAACAGACTCTGAAATCAGGGAGTCCTGGTCCAGGGAACATATAGGAGACACCAGAAAGAAGGGACAGGGGAAGACAGGAAGATAAGGAGGTATGATCTCTAAAATAAGGAGCTGAGGTGAGGTGCCAAACAAGGTCAGAGAGAGAGGATGGAATTAGAGTTTGCCCAGGCAGATTCCAGAGACCAGATGAACAAGGATACACCAGTGAGAGGGACTGTTACAGGGGACTGAGTTGGTTTAAAGGTAGGAGAATAGAATTCATACGCTCTGCCTTATGGCTCAATAGTGGGATCTACCCATTCACTCACTAATCTGTCTGGCATTCCACCGGGGTTCCATTGCCCCTTCCTGCGTGCCACAGATGTTCATCTTAGACAAGAAGAACCGAAAGAAACATGGTCCTTGGAACCTGGAGTCAGAGTGGGATGGACTCTCTGCAGTCACTTATTGCCTATGAGACTTTTAAAACTTTGCTTAGTTTCCCTGATGGTAAGCACCTGGGGCATGGGGGTAATTACCCCAAATTCATGGAGTTACTAAAAACTCTCCATGAGATCAGACATGTACTGGAAAGAACACTAGCAGGTCTTCTTCCTATAAAAAACATTCCCACAGAGGGCTTTACTTCTTCTTCCTATTGACACATCTGGGTTTAACATTTTTTTCAAGAAATATGATCTACTCAGAGCAAGAAATGAACCCGTGGAGTTGAGTTACACTCTGTTGTGCATGACTGAATGCTTACGACTTGCTTATCTGGGTCATTTGAACTTAGATACTCACTAGTGACTTTCTTACTGATACACAGATAAGATTAAACTTGCTGTATTTATTAGAAGGAAAATTCTCTTACTTATTTTGATGACTTCCTAAAAACTACCCCATGGTTCATTTCTCATAATGCTTCTATTTGACTGATCTTTTATGATTTATGATTTGGCAAGTCCTTATCTCTGGTGCCCAGCCAGCTATTCTCTGTTAAGACAACTGCAGAGTCAGATCTTTTAGTAACAATATTGTGAACTTAGTAAATTATACTCCAAGAGTTTCTAAAGAACCCTTCTCTGAAAGTTGTCTGAAGTTTATTCCCCTTGTATCTTTTCAACTTTTTAATCAAGTATTTAACTATTATCTCTGGTCTGTAGACAGTCTCCATGAGACAACATTTTGGTGGTGAGTTCATTAGAGTAGAATTTCCCAATGTGGCATCCATAGCCATGTCCCTGCCACGTCCCTGGCAAACTAAATTAAGTAATGTGTACCCAAGGCTTGTGGTTTCACAGAGCTTTCTCTTTGTGGCTTTATACACATAAGCAATTTCCCAAAATTAAGCATTTGAAGTGCTAAACACAGTGAGTCTAAAAACTAGTATAATTCTTAGAAATTTGATTTAGAGAATGAAAAGGCCAAAATGTTTGTTTTCTTTCAGAGTATGGAAAACTTAGAAATGATTATTTGTAAAACTCCATGTATAAACTACTAAAAGAGAAGTCTTTACATAGGACAGAAGGAAAAATGTAAAAGGACAGAGAGAAAGACAGAGACAGAGACAGAGAGGGAATACAGCAGGAAGTCAGAGAATGATTAGGAGACGGGACACAGAAAACAAGGTGCCAATATCTTTTTTTTTTTTTTTTTTTTTTTTAGGTTTTTTGAGACAGGGTCTCGCTTTTGTGGTTCAGGCTGGCCCTGAGCTCAGCCTCAAACTCACATCACAATCCTCCTGCCTCTGCCTCCCGAGTGCTGGGATTACAGGTGTGAGCCACCACACCCGGCACTGTGGTATGTGGTTGTGGTTGCTGCTGGGTGTGGGTCTCCACACCCAGTATAGGTATGTGGTTACCGGGGAATCGAAGCCGGGTCCTAGCACTTGCAAGACAGGCGCCAGAACCACTGAGCTAACTCCCCGCAAGGTGCCAATATCTTCACTCATATTTCTGTCACATATTTCTCTGCCCTTCACATTGCTATGGTATAACAAAGCTCTTTGGCTGTTCAAAGTACTCTCCTTGTCCAGAGAAAAGAGAATGTCACCTTATGAATTGTTGGGAACAATCCTGTTTGGGAGAAATAATTACATGGACAAAACTGTGATTAGGCCTGCAGACAGACTTTGGATTTAACTCACCTATCCTCCGGTAACAAGGACATAGGGATCCCACATGCTATGATGTGTCAGGGCAGAACTACACTAGAACCAACATAATTTCTCCATTGCTGGTGTCTTCCCTGCCTTGTGGGATCTTCATTGACATAACTTCTCTAGGATTGTTATTGTCTGCTGTGTCCTCCCAGGTCTTTTAGAACATATGTAATAAAAGATGCTGCAGACTGGGGTTTGGGTAGCATGGATCAGGGCCAAACTCAGCTTTTTCATGAATCATCATTTTGTCTAATTATTAATTATTTTACCTTGTGCCATCTACTCATAGGAGACTAGAACTTAATGCAAAGGTTCTAGTTACATTCCCGCGCCCTGTTTCCCACAATGACTCTTAATCTCTTGAGATTATATCTATTGTACTGGTTTCCAGAATAGATTCTAAGTAGCTTCTTAACACATACCATTTTCCCAGGGAAAAATGAAGACAGTTTTGCCTATCTGGTAACACTCATAACAGAGTCAATTGCTTTAATAGTCTGAGTTCAGAAGTAAGAGGTGATAGAAATTTGAACATATAGATGAAGTCTTATCTTTTCTCTGTTTTTTCTTTTTCTTTTTTTACAGTGTGAATTTACATATATTTACAATGTAAAAATAATCAAAATTTAAGTTCTTATTGAGTACTGATTCCATATCATAAGGATTTAACACTTTATAAGTATTGAGCACCTTTACCCCATAACCTCAAAGTACTTCCTTTTAGGTAAGCCAACATAAAAGCGGAACACTTTTCTATCAGCCTAACAGTATACAGAGATATTTCCAAGCTAAAAATATAGTGTATGAGCACCAAGGAGCCACTAGCAGAGGGAGAACACATGGTTTCTGTTTAACAGTTCCTGGCATTCACCAAAGGTCCTCTCTAATCAGCACAGCCACGGGGCTCCCCACTCCTGTCATCTCCCCACATGGCATCTTTCTGTTCACTGGATTAATGGCTAAAGAAGAATCAGACCATGAGACCTAGCAGCCAGGGGCTATTTCAGCACACACTGCAGTGCACAGAACTAAAAATATCTCCTGTTGTCACATTCCCATTACCAAGACACTGAGTAGAAGAAGCTCAGAATCTAGATAAATGAGCATATTTAACTATTGCTCCTTAGGTGTCTTGCTTAGTTTCTAACGTATGTTACTCTCTGTCTCCTCTATGTGAGGCTGTGGGAGGTCTGGGCCCAGCACTAACAGAGAGGCTTTGTGAGTGCTGTGTGGTGTCAGCAGAGAAAGGCCTGTGCTCCAGATTCTGACAGGGGAAGCAGGGCTGGAAGCCATCAGGATTGGCTTATGTCTGCATCAGGCCATTCCTCAGCTTTGCTATTGGCCAAAGAGCAATTCTCTGCTGCTGTGAACAAGCCCGTGCCTCGCTGGCCAGCCAGGACCTGGTGTCATAATCCTCCATTCCCCATCCAGTGCAGTCATCATCACACCACTTTTATGCTCCTGCACAGCAGGTAGCTGTAGGCACATCAGCACATTCCTAGAGAAATTAATAAGTTTAAAAGATCTTAATAAGATTAAAAGATCAATGGCTGTGTCTGTCTAGTTTGAGACCATCCAAAAACCTGCTCAAGGTGACAGTGCTTGCACATGCCCAGGGAGAAAGAGAAAAAAAGCAAATTACTTTCACAGAACAGAATAGAAAGGAAAAGAGCCACTGCACCCCAAAGGCTATTAAGAAAGTAGTCAGACCTTTTAAAATGGAGAATTTCCAAACACAGAATGTCATGAGAGCAAGAGTAGTTTCTTCATGAGCCGCTGTGTGTACTCAGGGTGGCAGATTTCCCGGGTAATCCCAATGCATTCTTAGAAGCCAAAGCTTGCCAAAAGATAATTTAATAAATCTAGCTTCCCTTCCCCACTTTGTCCAGACCTTGAATCGGGTGCAGTTTTCTCTTGTTCTGTTATTGTTTTCATCTATTCCTGGACACAGAGGATGAACATTTGCTATCTGAGGCACCCGAGTCTTCTTTTTTTCTAAACCAGCAGAGACTGAATGCCATGCAGTGCAGATGTGAAGTGCACAGGGTCTGAGTCCTCTCTCAGCACTGAGGATATTGCATAGTTGGAGGAGGGGCAATCTGGGTCCAGAGAAAAGTAACCCTTTTATAATAAAATAACTCTAAGAAGTGTTTCTCCAACATGGTTGTCCTTTGGTCTCCTACAGGACTGGTTTCAGTTTCATTTCAGTCTTCTGAAGTATCACAATCCTCACATGCTCAAGTTTCTTAAATAAAATGGTATAGCACTTTTGTATCATCTATGCATACCTTCCTTACACATTCAGTAATCTCTTACTTAGTAACCTCAATGCAGTACAACTGTTATATAAGTAGTTAGTTTCCCATATTACTTACAAGAAAAATGTCTGAGGCTGTGGATTTAGCTCAGTGTTTTTGAAGTCTGTCTGGCAAGCACAAGGTTCCAAGTTTGATCCCCAGTAACCACATACCACAATGCCAGATATGGTGGCTCAAACCTGTAATCCCAGCACTCAGAGGCAGAGGCAGGAGGATTGCTGTGAGTGCAAGGCTACATAAATGAGTTCAGGGCCAGCCTGAACTATAAAGCAAGACCTTGTCTAAAATAAATAAATAAATAAAAAATAAAATGTCTGTATATGTTTAGTATATACACAGAATTAATAAGGGTCAGGCCCACAGAAGATAAAATCTGCAGCTTTGATATTGTCATTGGAGCCCAGGAAAATCATCACCCTTTTTATAAACCAAGCAATTCCTATACATAAAACATAGTGAACAGGTGTCTTTTGGTCCCAGCAAAATATCATACAAAGTATTTGTTGTGACTTATGAACATCTTCCTTATTAAGGGTTGAATTACGTACTCCAAAAATGTATATTTCCACTGTCACTCCCACTACTTCACAATATGACCTTATTTGGAATTAGGATCTTGATAGAACTAATCAATGAAAATGAATCAGCAGAATTAGATCTTAATCAGCAGTACTACACTTATATAAAGGGGACATTTGGATGCAGAGGTAGATACACACAAAGACAAAATGTGAACATGAGGAGAGTGACAGGAGTGACGCCTCCACGAGCTAAAGGACACCAATTGCCTGAAAACTCCTAGAAGCTGGGAGCAAGGCCGGTCACACTCCCCTGAATCCCCTCCTGCTACTATCCTGACCTCAGACTTGTAGCCTCTAGAATTTTGAGACAACAAATACTCTACCTGGTACTTAAGCCAACCAGTTTATGGCTGTTTGTTGCAGAAGTTTTAGTAGATTAATACACTCTTAAAATTCCGCTTATTCTCCTAAACTGTCCCAACTGCTTCGCTTGCAATGTCTGACTTCTCTTTGCTGCGTCATGCATTATTGAGTGCCATTTGATCAGGTATCCAGTAGCTCTTTCTTTCTGGCTGTTTTGTTTGTCCCAGTCTTTTGAAACTTTGGGATGATTGCAGTGTAGACTTAGTTTGTAGTCTATTGGTTAAAAGTGAAGATTAATTTAGCCCAGAAAGCAAGTGTGGATCCCAGTTTGCAGCAGAGCAGGAGGGCTGCAGAGGCACAGGAAACACTGCATGGGTCAACCTTGAATGTCTGCAGAGTCTGGAGTCGCAATGCTTCTCCTCTGCCAGCCCTGAAACCAGCTGCTAACATTAGTTATTTGGTTTTTTTCTCCAATAAGAGGACCAGATTATGGAAAGGGATCGCCAGGGTTTTGGCTCCAGTATCTAACAGCTCAATCAAGTTAGTGACAAATTCCCTCTCTGAGAGAAGTCCCTGGTTCTGATATTTCAGGAAATTCTCTAACTCAGGAATGAAGAGATTCATCTTTCCAGCTTGTTAATAGAGCCAAGGAATATATAAGACATTAAAAGCTGGGCCAGAGATTTAGCTTAGTGGTTCCAGGGACTGCCTAGCAAGTACAAGGTCTTGAGTTCAACCACCCAGTACCACATATGACAATGCCAGGCATGATGAAAAAAAATTTCATTTCTTTCTCTCTTTCTTCTTATCTCCTTTCTTTTCTTTTACTTTCTCTTCTCACTTTTTTCTTTTCTATCTTTTATTTGTCAAATGATAACCTAAGTTGGTTTCTGTGGTTTGCAACCAAGGAACCTGACAGATTCAAGGCCTAGTGACCAGGGAATGCCACACCAGGGTTCACCTCATATGGGCAATGGGCTATTAGGAAAACCTTAGGAAGCCTATTTGCTTCTGAAGAATGTGAAACTAATATATGCTCTTTAAAGAAAAATCCGGGACTATTTAAGTTTAACAAAGTTTACTAGAACAAGAAAAAAAAAAGGTCTAAAACGAGACAGTATTCCAGACCAAAGACGGTCCAAAATTTGGCATCCCACCCACTCCTTTACATGTACAGGTTATATTTATAGCCAAAGAAAAGAAAGTGAGCTACAGAAACGTCTTGATTGGCTGCAATTGGCATTTGCCTTATATGGTCCTATTTGGGCAGATATCAACTTCTATTTGGCTAAAGGTTTAGCTCCTATGATTGGATGAGACTCATTAGATTATAATTTGTACCAAAAAAACCCCTAGGTTATAATTCATAGTAGAGGGGCACATTTGAGACCCAAACTTTATGACTTAAGTATAAAGAGAGGTTTAAGCCAAATTATTCCAGTTAAACACTGCTTTCTTCATTTATGAGATTTGCAAAATAATTGAGAAAGCTCTTTGTTACTATTAAGTATAATGCTGATGCAGTGAGATAATGATGATGATACTCCAGATAGTGGTGATATTTCAAAACAATCTTGTAAGAAAAGCAAAGAGAAAGAAATATAAAGGCAAGGTGGAAAAGAATGCTTAATTTACTTTAAAATTACACAATGTATTTATTCCTGCTGAAATAAAATATTTGAAAATCATATTTTAATGCACAAACACAAGTTACTCCTCAAAGGGTACTTTCAATTTGTGGTAAATAGTTCTTAATAGACTCCTTGTTTTGTTTCAAATTTTCTTAAGGGGAGCAATTCCCGTATGTGTTATAGCTGAACTCATGACCCTGCCTACATCATATTGTATGATGATAATTCCAAAGGCATGCCTGTAAGATCTTTTTGTTCAGACCTTAAAAGCTTGACTGTTTCTTAATGAGAACTTTTATTGGATTATAATCTCATAAAGTTTAATTTTATAGACTTATCATGAAGAGAATGAACAAAGTCAAAGAGCAGCCAGATTAAGAAATTGAACATTAGCTGGAAGCACCAGAGAGCATCCACATGTCCCTCCCAAAGGTATCCTTTTCACTTGGCACAAAATGACAACTGCCTGGAATTTTTCACACCACTGCACAATTTTTCCCATTTACTAACTTCTTATAAATGGAATTAAAAATGGTGCATCCTTTTGTGTGTGATTTTCATGGTTCAACATTATATTTGTGACATCCACCCAGTTCGCTGAGTATGGAAGTATTTCCATCATTGCTACGTTACTCCATTGTATAAATGTACCACAATTACTTATTCATCTGCATCTTTACAGAAGTTTGAAATGTTTCCAGTTCATGGCTCTTGCAAATGACATTGTCTTGAAAATTCTTGAATATCTTTTGGCAAACACATTTATTTCTGTTGGAAAGTTGCCTAGAAATATAACTTTCAGAGTGTAAATATGTAAAACAAATTTTTTTGAAGAGATTATGGATCATTAACAATACTTTGAGTCCTTATCAACACTTGGCATTATCAGTTATTTAAAAATTCTCATTCTTCTGGTGGGGTTTAATGTTAACTTCTTATGCTTTAATTTACATTCAACTCTCCCATCCATGTTTTAATTCTAGACACATCTGCACAAAAAACAAAACTCACATCATTATCTATTATTTTACACTCACGTGTATTTTAGTTGCATTGTAGATTAAATTTGTCTAAAGGGACAAACTCTATCCTTAACAAGCCCAAAACAATATAACACCTCCCTCAAAATAAATACATACCTCTAACTCTTCTCAATGTAGGACACCAAGAGTACAACTGAGGAGTTCTTCACATACTTCTTCTATCAAATTCTATGTTTGTATAACAGCCCCTCCTGACTGTAGGAGGTGAGTGGTTGTGCTTTGCCACACGCTCCCCTTGGGATGTTCTCCCGTCACTGGCCTAAAACAATGAACTCCACTGATCGCAAACTGGAACTTCCAAAAGTGTGAACCAGCATCATCATTTCTTCTTCTTCACAAGTTGATTGTTTCCAGTGTTTTGTTATATTAATGGAAAACTGGTAAACATACTGAGGAATAAAATGTGCTGATTTGAAGCTTATATATATTATTAAAATCTGGAGTTGTTGGCTTCCAGACCATAGAATGTCAAGGAAAAAAAAAATAAGAAAAGATTCAATTCTTCCTATTTAAAAAAGAAAAAATTAAATGATTCCTTTTCCTCTCTTTCCTTAGAGGGCGTATTTTGAAAGCATCATTTCTCTGTCTCTTTGAAATGTACATAACTTTAAAAACTAAATTAAGCTCTTGCCAATTTCATTACCCTGGAATGTTCCCTCCAAGACTGAGAAAACAACTCTGAAGCATAACCACAAGAAAAGACAGCTCCGCTATCTTCCATGGTGGTGGTGGGGGGGGGACGGTGAGCCTCAGCTAGAGTCCATTGCCAAGTTGCAGCCCTATCTTGTATCACGAAGATACGAGAAATTAGTTTTTCCTCTGGATGCAAGCACTGAGCTAGCATAGGTGAGGACCTCAACCTCCAGGTGAGTCCAGAATCAGCTGTGTGTGATAAGCAGTGTTGTCAAATCCTCTTACTTGTCCGGGGACCGTGTATAGAACAGGCCGCATCTGCTTGGCCACACAGAAGGGTGAGAGTCTTCCTGCTGTGAGAGTCTCTTCACAGTGTTTCAAATGCACATCGCCTTTTATTTTGTGCTTATGCAGTGACCAGATGGCTTTCTTCCTCTTCTATCTTTCTGGAGAGGTTTTTAGAGTTGGCAGGAGATTTTGTCCATGATTATATTTCTCCAACACACGCACTGCCTCTTCTGTATCTTTATTCTCTTCTATTTGCCCCCCACTTGTTTAGTCTTGAATGAGTTTATCTGATAGGCAACACCCAAAGCATATTCAGAACCCTTCTTTAGGGTAAGTTTATGGTAGTTTCCTAATCTCTAAAATATGTTTCAACCCAAAGCATATAGTCCTGAATTTCTAGACAGGTACTAAGTAAGGCATTATAAAATTATAATGAATAAGATATGCTCTAAATGATATTCCACGTCTCCTTTAAATTTGAGGAATTTCAGTGTCTGAATATTTCTAACCACTGACCTACAGCCAACCTGCCTCGGTTCATATCTGAGGTCCATGCCTCAGACTGCCCCCTGAGCTCCCTATGTAGCCCAGGCTGTTACAGAAAATTGACTTCCAGCTTTGAGCATTTACTATACAAAAGGTCTCAAGCTGGTTACTTTATTTTTAGCTTTCACAGTCTTGGAAGCTGGATATCATTATTTAGAATTTATTGATGAAGAAATGGAGTTTCAAACAGATTGCTTATCCTGTACTCACCCCCACAGCTAGGAAACAGAGGAGACAAGATTCAAGTGATGCATAGTCACTCTCGTCTCAGGGTGACAGTGTTGTATCTTCTACCTCCTCCTCTTTGCAGCCTAATATTTCACGGCCCCTTTCACTGACTGATGTAGTTGACAAGCTTTTTTTTCCCCTGTGACTAATGTAGTTGAGAAGCTCTTTCTTTCTTTGTGACCAAAGATCAGAGCTAACCCTTCAGCACTGGAGTGACAGCCTGTGATCTTCAGCAACCTAGTCCCTTCAACCAGATTCTAACATACTCTAGGTCTCTTCCCTGTGCATTCTAAGATGAAAGCTAAAAAGTATCACAGCCATATTTTAGTTATTAGAAAGCCAGAAAGAGAGACAAAGTTGATCCCTAATCTAATGTTAGAGTAACATTTCAAAAGTTTCAACTTTTGAGACAAGGTCTTGCTTTGTAGTTCAGGCTGGTCTTGAGCTCACTATGTAACCCAGGCGAGCCTCAAACTCACAGCAATCTTCCTGCCTCTGCCTCCCGAGTGTTGGGATTACAGGCGTGAGCCACCACGCCTGGCACTGTGGTATGTGGTGCTGACTGCTGGTGCGCATGAGTCACCATGTCGGGCATTGTTGTATGTGGTTACTGGGGATCGAACCTGAGGCCTTGCACTTGCAAACCAGGTACTGGAACCACAGAGCTAAATCACCAGAACCCACCTTTTACTTTTATTTTAAGATAGTCCTCACTGCCCAGGCTGACCTTGAGATGGTTGTCATCCTTTTTTTTTTTTTTTCTTCCGAGACAGGGTCTCGCTTTGTAGTTTAGGCTAAGCCTCAAACTCACATCACAGTAATCCTCCTTACTCTGCCTCCTGAGTGCTATGAGCCACTATAGGTATGAGCCACCACATCCAGCACTGTGGTATGTAGTACTAATTGCTGCTGGATGTGAGGCTCCACTCCCAGTACTATGTGGTTACCAAGCGATCAAACTCAGGTCGTTGCACTTACAAGACAGGTGCCAGAACCACTGAGCTAACTCCCCAGTCCGAGAAGGTTGTCATTTTGCTTCATCCTTCTAAGTAGCTGAGATAACAGGAGTGTGCCACCCTAACTTTTATTTTTATTGTCATTCTTCTCTCTTTAATACTTTGGCCCATAAGTCTCACTTGATTTCTTCCTTCTAGATTAGGGTTGTTAAAGTCAAACTCTTTCTAACTTTTTATGTCCATATTTTTGGTTGTGTGTTTCAGATTTATGATATATAAAGCAAGAATATTCTCAGGGCATAAGTAGAAGTCAAATTGAATAAAATATCACAGATTCATAGTAAGGTTTAATAGAAAACAACTTTAGTATGTTCACAGGCCACCTGGAAGAACTCACTAAAATGCAGATACTGAGTTAGTAGCTGTGGAATGGAGAAAAAAAGGAAGCAAAAGAAAAATATATGTATATTAGAAGATGTCTCAAAGTAAATAATGAAGCATCATGACCGTCCAGTGAGGAATTTACAAAACAGAACAGGCACATCTTTAAGAGAAGCCTTGGAAGTCAGAATGGGTTATGGGTTTTGATTTAGTAGCAAAAGCATTGCACTGATAGCCATAAGACCTGGCTTGTTTGGGGTATCCCCTGCCAGAGAGCCCTCCTGAGTGAGCTGTGTCACAGTCCACAACAGTCCCTCCAAAAGAGCAGATGGAGACCTCATCTCACCCATCCACAAAGAAGCTGGTAGGACCTCCCAACTTATGTTGCAGATAACCATTTTAGGTCTTCCAATGAGAGGCATAAGCATGTAGTTAGAAAGAAGAGGCAAAGATAGATTTATGAGGCAGAGTTAAATAAGCACACACTTAGAGAAAATAGAGTATAAGCACTCAAGATAGAGGTATACTAGGATCTGGGGCTGGGAGTGTTGATGTGGGCTTGAGGGTGTCACAAGACAAATGACCTAGAATGAGCATTCCTAGTGTCCTTCAGATTATTTGTTAGTGAGCTTGGTTAGAATGCAAACTATTTCCATGTTTTTGAAGTTCAGAGTTAAGGAACTCACCAGTTCTGCTTTCTGCAGGATAAAGGCCTGTGGAATTTGCATATCTCCCAAATCAGAGGAAAAGCACAGGCCCAGTTTACAGGCTTTTTGTATTGTTAGATGTTTATGAATTTCTGGAGTGACTCTTCCTGGAAAAGAAAAAATTAAACAGACTCATAAATTTGGAAAACTTTTAATCTTGAAGCCATAGCTTTTATAAAAGTACAGTTTGAAGACAGAAATTTTCTTCATCTCATTTCTACCTGCCTTTATTTCTTCCATCCCACCTTAAGGTCCACACAATCTTCAAATATGTAAAATCATTCCCAAGTCACAGTAACAATATTATTTAATTTCCAGCCTGTTACAAGTATTATGAATACCAAATGAACCGACCTGTTCAACGGTGCTATATTAGCTTGCTAGGGCTTCCTTAGTACAGTACTACAGACTAGGTCCCTGAAACAAAGGAAATTTGTTTTGTCACCATTCTGCAAGCTAGAACTAGGGGTCAACATCTCTGCAGGTTTGGCTGGTTTCCTCTTCCTCTGTCTTCACATGACCTTCTCTCTGTGAGTTGTCTGCTCTTCCTACAGTGACACCAGGTATGCTGGAGAACCCACCACGCTCAGTTTCACTTTAAAGACATGTCCAAATACAGTTACATTAAAAAATACTGGGAGTTAAGACTTGAATATAGTTGGGTATATGTTTTGGGACCCAAGTGAGGTCACAAGTGTTTTGAGAGAGTCGGAGGTGTGTGAAGTATAATTGCTTGTAATGCCTTGTAGTTAAAAGAACAGGGACTTTGGAGTTGGAAGGATCTAACACAGAGCCCCCTTGCCTGCTACTATTTTGCTATCTGGAAGATCTTAGACATGTTCTATAAGCCCTCTGAGACTCATTCACTCTTTGGGAAAAGTGTGTGTAATATATTAAAAATGGCCACAGATTTGAGGCAACTCTTCCCACAATGAGCTCCCTGGACAGCTTTGTGACAGACTTTTCCCATGATGCTTCAGTGGAAGTGAACAGTGACTTGTGAGTCACAGGCTCAGGAAGCCACTTGGCTTCCCACCTTTGCCCTCTTGGGATGCTGCATCCAGGAGGCCTAGCCACGCTAATCTGCTAGAGAACATGACCTTGTAGAGCAGAGTTAAGCCATCCTAGGCCAGCTACCTTCGAGCCAACACATCTTTAGACTGAGGCCACAGAACTGTCCAACTGAACTTAGATCAAATCGCCGACCCATAGAAGATAGAGCAGGAGGCTTCTGCCTTATCCATTGGGACATGTTTGAAACCACAGGCCCAATATAACGAGCCCAGGATACACTGTTTGTTTGTTTTTTTCCTTATACACACAACCACACACTTAATACCTTTATTATTTTTTCAGTTTTATTGAGTTTATTGGCATATTTTAAGTATACATTATGATCACATTCATTTTTGAGAATTTGTACCTGTGTATAATATATCTTCATTCTTATTTTTTCCCATTCCTTAGCCCCCCTTTAGCTCCTCCACCCCACATATACATAAGCTTTATTTCCATTTTTTTCTTTCTACCTTCAAATATTTTCTTTTCCTTCTTTGTTTTTCCCTCCCTTCCCACCCCCAGTTCTTCTTCTCCCTTGGAAGATTTTCTGTTTTTTTTTCAACTTATAGCACAAAAATGCCAATTTATTCTTTTTTTGAACACATGAACATAAAATATCCCTGCAAGCCAAAAAAAATTTGCAAAATTTAAACAACCATTATCTTATCTAGGGATATATTTCCTCCCTTAATAGCTTAGAAAGTACCTCATATTGCTAGAGACATCTAGTTCAAATTTAATAAAATGTATTTTAAAGCCTTACAAGCCTAACGGCATAGAAACAAAATTCGTACCATTTATCAAATGAAAAAAATGCAAACATTTTTAGCCACTCAACACAGCCCTGGAAGATTTTCTTCCTACTTTGCAATATTTATTGTACATTTTGGATCTCCTTTACACTTTCAGTTTCTCACACTAGAGAAATGACATGTTATTTACACGTGTGTGTTCTATTTACTTATGAGTATGGCATCAATGTAAATCCACTTTCCTATAAATGTCTCTAATTTGTCATTGTTTATGGATGACTAATACTCCATTTTATAAAAAGACCACATATTCTTTATCCAATCTCTACTTGATGGACATTGGGGGTGGGGGAGGTTCCAAAATTTAGCTATTACCAACTGAGTTGACATAAATATGTGTTGCTGTGTGATGCTGTTTTAATTCTTTCATGAATATACTCAGTAGGGAAATAGTAGGGTCAAATGGAACCTCTAATCCTAGCTTTTTAAGGAATCTCCACACTGATTTCCATAGTGGTTGTATCAGTCTACATTTCCACCAGCAGTGAAGGATTCCTTTCTCCCCACAGCCCCACTAGCAATGTTACTGGTTGATTTGTTGATAGCAGCCATGCTTTCTGGAGTGAGATGGAATCTCATTGCTATTTTCATCTGTATCTCTTAAGTGACCAGTTGCACTCAACATCTCTTCATATGTTTCTTTGCTACCTTTACTTCTTAATCTGTAAAATGTCTGTTCACTTCAGATGCTTGTTTTTTTTTTAACGGTCTTTACATTTGGAGGAGGCTGTTTTGCTTCTTTTGGGTTTTCTTTGTTTTTATTGTGTTTTTTTGTTGGTGGTGGTTTTTTGTTTTTATTGTTGTTGTTTTGAGACAGGTCTTGCTTTTGTAGTCCAGGCTGGCCCTGCTCAGCCTCAAACTCATAGCAATCCTCCTGTCTCTGCCTCCCAACTGCTAGGATTACAGGTGTAAGCCACCATGCCCAGCACCGTGGTATGTGGTACTGATTGCGGGTGGGTGTGAATCTGCACTCTCAGCATTGTTGTATGTGGTTAATGGGGATGGAACCTGGGCCCTTGCACTTGTAAGACAGGTGCCAGAACCAATGAGCTAAATCCACAGCCCTTTGTGTGTGTGTGTGTGTGTGTGTGTGTGTGTGTGTGTGTGTGTGAGAGAGAGAGAGAGAGACAGACAGACAGACAGACAGACAGGGTCTTGCTTTGTAATTCAGGCTGGCCTTCAACACACTACATAGCCCAGGTGAGCCTGGAACTCACAGCAATCCTCCTGTCTCTGCTTCCCAAGTGCAGGGATTACAGGCTGAGCCACTACACCTGGCACTGTGGTATGTGGTACTGATTGCTGGTGGGTATAAGTCTCCACACCCAGCATTGTTGTCTGTGGTTACCAGAGATTGAACCAGGGCCTTGTACTTGCAAGGCAGGCTCCAGAACCACTTAACTAAATCCCTAGCCCCGGGCTGGGTTTGTTTCTTTGTTTGTTTATTTCTAAATTCTTTATTCTAGATAGTAGCCCTTTGTCTAAGGAACAGCTGGTAAAAATTTTGTTTTAGGTTGTCTTTTTGCTCTGTTGGTGGTTTCTCTTGCTACGCAGAAGCTTTTTAATATGATGAGATCCCACTTGTTGATTCTGCTAGTTCCCAAGCTACTGAGGTTTCATTTATAAAGTCTTTCCCTATGCCAGTGTCTCCAAGAGTTTTACCTAGTCTATCCTCCAGCAGGTTTAGTATTTATGTTTTAATATTTAGACCTTAAATCCACTTTGATGTTTATAATTTTTATATCTTCTTTGTTCGACTTTGGTAATTCACATGTGTCTAGGGAATCTGTCCATTTCTTCTGTGTTTTCCAATTTACTGGAGTACAGGTTCTTAACGGAGATATTAATTATCCTCGGAATTTCTTCTGGATCTGTTGTGATCTCATTCTTTTCATTCCTAATTGTGTGGATTTCAGGCCTTTCTTTCCTTTTTTTTTTTTTTTTGATAAGTTTGGTTAAGATTTTGTCAATTTTATTTATTCTTTCAAATAATCTATTTGATCTATTGATTTTTTTCACTGTTCTCTTAGTCTCCATTGTATTGATTTTTCCTCTTATCCTTACAATTTCATCCCTTGTAAGAGCTCTGGGTGTGCCTTGCTCTTCTTTTCTAGAAGCTTGAAGTTCAGCATTAGATTGTTTGTTTGAGCTCACTCTTTTCCTAGTATGTGTGTTCACTGCTATGAATTTCCCTCATAGAACTGCTTTTACTGTGTCTCATAAATTTCTGTATGTTGCATTGGCATTATCATTTATTGTAGAAAATTTCTAATTTATTATTCAATTTCCTCTGTAACCCAATGATTGTTCACGAGGGTATTATAAAATTTCTATGTGTTTGTGAAGTTCTTGTGGCTTCTTTTACTGTTGTTCTCCAGTTTCATTGCACTGTGCTCTGACATTATACCAGAGATAACTTCACTTCCTTTGCATTTACTTAAACATGTTCTATAAAATAGTATGTGGTCTCTTTTGGAGAATGACCCATGCGCAGCTGAGAAGAATGTGTCTTCCAATCTTGTGGGAGTGGAACACTATGTAGATATCTACTAAGTCCATTTGCTTAAAAGCTCATTTGTCTATTAAGTCCATTTGTTCTGCTGCAGCTGTGTAGTTTTTCCCTTCTGCCTCTTTGGGCCACAGAACAGCCCTGGAGGTGTGCAGCACCTATGGACTATGGAAGTTCAGGTTTGTGCCTCTGCTCAATATGGTGACAGTGTTCTGGCTGCTGTTTATTTTGGGTGAACCAGGTTTCTACCATTCAACACAAATTTTGTCATTCTGCTGACCTGTCAGCAGTCCAAGTCCACCTGTCTGGGCATCTTTTTCCTGCTTTCTCTGCAGGCTGCAGTGAGGCCCTGAAAATATGCAGGACATTTGGGCTGTGGAAGTTTAGTCTGGGCCTCTGTCCAAAATGGTGACTGCAACCCAGTTGCTGATAGTGGGGGCTTCACTCACCAAGGTTCTTTTCCTCCAGAATGAACCTTTGAGGGGATATTGTCTGATAATTTCCCCACTGCCTCCTGTTGTACAGGCCTCATCCATTTTATGTCAGCGAATTTTTTTCTCAGTGAGAAGCTGAATTGTCTTCTCAGATCCCGGATTCCCACCAGGGCAGGTACACAGTCAGTTTGCTCAGTTGAGTGCTTTTGTTCTGTGTGACCAATCCAATACCTATGTAACAATGGATTTTATCTTCTTCCTCTCCTCCTTCTGTTGTTCCCCAGATGCTCTCTTGCACACCCCCTGTGCCACTCTCTGGGAGCCTCAGCTACCTTGACTATTTCAATCAGCACTTCTGCACAGTGGCAATAACCTCTGCAGCTTGAGGTATGGTAGCAAAACTGGCAGAAATTTTGTTTCCTTCACAACTTTGTGAGTAGAAGATTTATTCTTACTATAAATTATAAATCTTAGCAACCTGTGCACACATATACATGCACACACACATATATCCATTATTAAGTAACATAAGGGTCACTAGGACAGAAGCTCTGATAATGAAGATAGCTACTACGTGATCTTTGGGTGGTTGGAATGTGTCCTCATGCTGGACAAAGGGATGATTCATGTTCTGGGTAGTATGAGGCAGGACAGCTTGAGGCTGAACTATGTAAAACTTATGCATTGTTTCTTTCTGGAGTTTTCCCTTTAATATTTTCAGATCACAATTGACTAAAGATAACTGAAGCCACAGGAAATGAGATAACAGATGGGGGGAGGGGTGCTACTGAAAATAAAATAACCGTTCCTGCAATAGGTAGCACAGTGTGTAATTTGAGGACTTAATACACCTTTCCTAGGACCTTGTGGCTTCTTTTGCTGTTGATCTCCAGTTTCATTGCACTGTGCACTCAGTAAAGGTCAGATGTAGTATTATTTCTAACCAATTGTGTATTTCAGAATTTGTTGAGAGTTGAAAATTAAGTGCATTTTATAAGACCAACGGACAGATGTTGCATTTAAAAACAGAGGTTACAAATACATCTGCATTAAAATTTTACTTTACCTAATGAGAACTAGTTTCTTATTTAAGAAAATGAACTAAATGGTGGGCCCTCGTTTGTGATGTTTGTAATGCATTGGGGTCAATCCATATTTTGTATTGTTTTTAGATTTTATGAACTATTCCAAGATGTTCTATATAGACTTTTTCCTCCTTAAGCATAAATATTCTTTCTTGATCACTAGAGAAAGTTCCCACTAAAGAAATTTATCTGGATACTAGTTTACCTTAACCATCAGAGGATGTTGCCTCATTCTCATTACTGCTGATGGAGCACTGGAAGTTCTATGTTAATGATAAGACACTGGCTTTGTGATGAAACAAATGAAGGCGAGCTCGTGATAGAGTCTTATTTGATAAACTCACTTATTTCAGGCACAGGTACTTTCACAACAGCCCCGTGAAGGAAGCAGATAAGATATTTTAAGTTGTGCTTACTTGCTTGATTATTATTTTGGCCTCAGCTTCATTTTATATGTGAGAAAAAAATGGCATTGAAAAGAACTGAATGTTTTTGATAGACTATCAGAGAAAGTATAGGGTCAGTATAATTCTCTATAGGCAAGTGATATAATTGAGTATTTTTATTTTTTACTGTTCCTCATTAATGGCATCAGATGATGGCATCCTGATGATGGCATCAAAAGCAAAGATTGTCTTGGGCCAGGGATATAACTCAGTGGTTCCGGTGCCTGTCTTGCAAGCGCAAGGACCCAAGTTTGATCCCCAGTAACCACATACCAATACTGGGCATGGAGACTCACCCCAGCAGCAACTAGTACCACATACCACAGTGCCAGGCATAGTGGCTCATGCCTGTAATCCCAGCACCCGGGAGGCAGAGGCAGGAGGATTGCTGTGATGTGAGTTGGAGGCTGAGCTCAGGGCCAGTCTGAACCACAAAGAGAGACCCTGTCTCAAAAAACCTTAAAAAAAAAAAAGCAAAGATCATCTCTTAACTAGTCTCCATGGGATAATATGGTGTGTGGGTAAAAATTATATCTCTGGAAGTGAAAAACTGTTTAGGTATTACAATGGTTTATGGTTTTCCAAACTATCACAGAATATAAACATACAGAATATCTATGATATTAAAATTCCTTGGGGAAAAAATGATAATGAGCAAGAACATTTCTAAAATGACTACTGAGGAAGGTAAAAAGTGAAAGGATGAAAGGATGGTGGAGAAACCTTTGCTTTCCTTTCCATTTCTTAATAATAAAAATCTGTACGGTTATGCCCCAATCCCTTGAAGGCATAGTTCTTTGAAGAATTTCTGGTTTTGACAATATTAGCCATGTTTCCATCAATGGGCTGCAGCACCAACACCCACAATTTAAAGGAAGAGAGTTTAATTCAGCTCACATTTGAAGGAAACTCAGTGCATGGTCTGCAGGCTCATGGCAGAAATTCATGCTGCAGCAAGATGCCTAATCCATGACAGAGAGGGGGCAGGAGAACAGGGCCAAACAGGAAAGGACCAGGGATCATATGCAGCTTCCAACATCATGCTACCATGACTCACCCAGGCACTCCCGGAAATGTGCTTTACTAATCCCCTGACTATGTCTTCAAGCAACTGACTGAACCCAATCAAAGTTAACCCTCATGCACCAGACTAAATAAAAGTAAATAAAAATAAATAGCACAGAAAAAAGGAAATAAAGCTTATGGATATAAGGGGTGGAGAGTTGCAGGGCAGGGGGGGATGAATCAAGTCATGTCATATTCTGGTATAAACTATCAATGTTGAATGTGATGATGATATGTATTCATAATGTACCAATAAAGATTTTTTAAAATAAATAAATAGTCCAAAGACAAATGAAATGAGAGAAAACACAAGTCCTATCTGACAGGCTGTTTCATTTTCTGTGACTTCAGTTCCTCGTGGTCAATTATACTCTGAAAATATCAAGCAGAAATTTCCAGAAATAAACAACTCATCAATTTTAAATTTCAGGTCATCCTGCACTCCCTCCACTGGAGATGTGGCTCATTCCTCTTATTAAGACTTTGTTTATTGATTGAATATCTCTAATTCAAAAATTTGAAACTCCTAATTCTATAAAATGTGAAACTTTGGAACACTCGTATAATGCTAAATGTGGAAAATTCCACACCCAACTTCATTTGACAAATAAGTCAGACTTCCAACTCATAACGTGCAGTAACACTACCTTGAAAGGAAATGGGACACTCCCAGTTCTCTACAGCTGTGAAATATCTTACTGCGCATGCCTAGATTTCCCACACACAAACACATCGATGATAGCTCATACCTACATGCAAATATTCTAAAAATGCTTAAACTGCAAAAATTCAAAGCACTTCTGGTCCTAAGTACTTCAGGTAAAAGAAACTCACCTGTAACAGAAATCTATTCCAAAGAACCTAAAGGAAAAAGAAGAGATAATTTCTGGTAATGACATATATTTGGGGAAACTGTCATCTCAAAACTGTCATCTCTTGTGTGAGAAACCAAAAGTGTGATAAAGGACCAAAATGGATGATAGATATTGGAAAGCAGAAAGAAAATGTTCAAATGAGAAAAGGAACAAGGGAGAGAGGTGGGGGAAGGGAAGGAAAGGAAAAGAAAAATAAGAGAATAGATCCAAAAATGGAAACAAATCTGTAAATAAGGGGGGGAAAAAAGATTGAAAGGAGGGGAATGGGGAAAAAAGAAGCATCAAAACACACTTTGCACAGGTACAAATTCCCTATGATGAATGTGATCATTACGTATATCAAAAGTGTGCCAATGAAATTCCTTTTAAAAAACTATTATTTCTCCTTGATATTGTATTACTTATCTACTTTTTGTTTGTTTTAAAAACTTACTACTGAACTGTCACTCAAGGAAGCCATGAACATACTCACTTTGTCTACCACTGATCTCTGAGTCACCTGGTATATAATAAATGCCCAGAATAAAACTGGGAAAAATTTGATTTTTCTCTCATATCACTTAAAAGCAGAAACACAGAGTATACTTATGAAAGACTAAAATCTAATCAATAATATGCACATGTATATTATCTACTATTGGTGGAAATGTAGACTGATACAACCACTATAGAGATTAATGTGGACATTAAAGACTAGGATTGCAGGTCCCATTTCACCCGGCTATTCCCCTGCTAGGTATATACACAAAATAATGAAAAGATTTATATCACAGTGACATATGTTCACCTATGTTTATAGCAGCTCAGTTTGTGATAGGTAAGTCTTGGAAACAATCCAAATGCCCACCAACTGGAGATTGGATAAAGAAGATGTGGGGTTTTCTTTAATTAAATGGAGTATTACTCTACCATAAAGAATGATAAGTTTGAGTCACTTATACTCAAATGGACATACCTTGAGGACATACTCATAAATGAAGTAAATAGGTCACAGGTGTATAAATACACATGAGGAACTGGAGATATAAATAAGTTCTAGAATGTATGATAGATATTGTGAAATACAAATAGTATTTCTGTAATAAATATTTGCTTATTCTATATCTTTTAGTCCTAACCAGAAAACCTTTGTTCATTCACTTAGTCATACAGCTTCTACCTTCTTTTGAAGTGATGCATCTTAAACTCATACAGAATTTCCAGTCACAGTACCTATCATAACCAAGATGTGGAGGATACATAAGTTGGGTTTAGCCAATCAGAGGACTTCTTAGCAGTTGCCAGAGTAATTGGTCCAATAGGTAAAGGCCACAGACAGTTGGCCAGAGTTTGTCTCTGGGATTCTCATATAGCAAAACTGGATTTTAAAAAATTCTCACTTTGTTTTAGAATCACTATGTTGTGGGATCCAACCAGTCTCTTACCCTGCTAGATGCCATCTCTGCAATTGGAGAAAAGAAAATTAGCAAGCAGAGAAAACAGAAACAAGAGGAAATCATGGTGACACTGTTTCTTGAACCCATATCTGAAGTTTCACAGGTTGCTAGATCCCTACAAGTCTCTCGGCTCCTCACAATTACCTGTGAATGACTTTAATAAATAACTTTACTATTTCAACATTCTTACATTGGAATTAGTTATTTCCAACTTTAGTATATCAATTGTGGTAGAAATAGCTACCATTTCTAAATTCAAGCATTTTTTTCCATGGTAGAACTTGTTACCAGGAAACTATTGCCAGATCAAGAACCATATTTCTAATATCAAAACACCTGGACTGAGCTATATGTGCAAATGAAATGAGAGGAAGCTCACCAATCACTTCCAGGTCAAGTTTGTTAAGTATTTGTATCTTTTTTACTCTGTTTTTCTTTCACTTATGTGATACAATGTTGAGGATGGTGAACTCATTTAAAAGAACAACCAAACACTCCCAGTCAATGGAAGGGAAATTTCCAATGATAAGAAATCTTTCTTTAGGAGTTTGCATGACTGAAAAATAAATTTCATATTCTAATCATTTTATATTTGAGATTTTATATCTTACAGTAGTTTCTACTATACTAAGTGGTATACCAATCTAATTTCTCACCTTCATTAATTTCACAGCAATTAAAATTGTGTTTGAACCTAGAGATGGGTAGGAAAGATAGCCTACAAGTGGTACTTTCTTTAATCAAACCTGGAAATAGGAAGTTTGATTAGATGATAGAGACAAGATTAATGCAATAGACGAACATGCCTAAATCATGGCACAATGCAAATTAATAGGATAACTTTAATGACAGTCACTTCTTTGTAATAAGGAAAAGCAATAGATAATGAGATATCAGTTGGAATGACAGAAGGGACCCAGATCATGACAGGCCTTGAACCAAAAGAAATTCTGTGAAAATTTGGGTTTCCATAACCAGGATTACTATATCACTATAAATATTAAATAGCAAGTAATCTTTTTTGGAATTTTTGCCAGGATTTACAATATGTGTGTTGAGATACATATACATCCCCATTACTGATAAAGTTAAGGGTTAGGTTTACTTCAAAGACACTAGGTTTCAAATTGCAGTAGAGAATGGTCAATGCCTTTGTAGTTGACTGGAAGAAAACTACTCCATGGGAGCTCTTTGTATGTGATCGAGATGGACTGGTCATAATGAATCAACTGTCTTGAGATAAATGAAAAGAAAATGCTCACAGAGAAAGCAGTCACCTAAGCTATGTCTTCATCCAAGATAGGGCAAAAAAATTCATTACAAATATCCAGATTTATGATATAGTCCAGTTATTAAAGTACTAGGACTTCAGGCAAGTTTTACCACAATGTGAAACAGCAGCCCAAATGAACTCGTTTTTATTGATTTTCCTTTACTAAACTTCCATTGCTCCTGTTGATATAATGTACCATTTCCATGCAACTTTAGAAACAAGACCTTTTGTGTCATACTGAAAGGCTAGTACTTCATCTTGAATGTACTATCTGCCTCAACCAAAGGACAAAAACCATATTATCAATTCACAGGAAATACAGCCATTGTATTTTTAATACAAACTTACTTGACACCTAGTAATAGCCTTTGACTTTGTGATGCTGAACAAACTTATAAGTAGATGATAAGCAGGCTAAAGGAAATCAACTGAAAAGATTGTTACAAATCATACATGCAAACAATATTTAAGAAAATAGATTATCAAGAGGACATTGATACTGTAAATAAACAGGACATTCTGTAAATAAACTCAGCAGGGACTGGGCCTTTGACATTATCATTATGAATCTTGCTGTTGAACAGAATGTGATTGTAGAGACCAAAATGATACTGTAAAGATATTGCCAATAATTTAGATAAAAATCAAATAGGTTGCAATCTGCAAGACAGAGTGGTTGCTTCATCAAGTAAACACCATATCATTTTGACAATCAAGATTTTTCATACTACTTTTCACATGTCATTTGTTATTTATAAAAAAGTTTTCGTTTAATTTTTTTACAATGTTAGTTTAAATACAATTAATTGGTTTTCTTTACTGCAGAATTCTTCAATCTATAATATAATAAGTATTTTTATAAATGAGTAAGAAAATCCTTTAAGCCTGCAACCCTATATCATTGACTTACTTGACTTTACCCTTTTTTTCTTTCTTTCTTTTGATGGAATACCTAAAACTCCTTAAAGAATAACCAGTTTACTAGTTTCCACTATCTCCATTGTGACCAAAGAATTAATTTTTAATTCAGTGTTTCACAAGTTATATGAGAAAAATTGTGCTTTAAAAGTTTGTCAATCATGCCTCAATAAAGCTGGAAGTAAGAAATGAATAAATAATTTTCACTCTCTAAAAAGAAAAGAAAATTTAGCCAGAGGAATTATTTAATATTATAATAAGATGAAAATTGTTACTCAAAAGAAAGTCTTTCTTGGATTTATCATGGAAATTTCAGGCAAAATGAAGAAAAAGGCTATGTTTATCAGAGAGGTCTACATGATCCTCTTTGCGGACCTGGATGAGCATCGAGGGACATGGGCTTTGCAGGCCTCTAACTGCCCAGGTACCCTGGAAAAGTGTATAAAGAAATCAAGTATTTTATGATACAGCTACTCTGAAACTATAATTTTTCACTACTTTGGTATTCAAATGACTAAGATAATTTCCTTTTCATCCTGATGAGAACACAGTTTTTTTTTTATTTAGGGTATCAGTAGATTGACTGTATCTTTTCATTAATGCTAATCATCTTCATTTAAATAAATAAATTTCATTGGAAGATGTATATGGGTCTGACTTACTTGCAGGGCAAAGAAAAGCTTTAGAAAATAGCTCTCATCATTGTGTGTTTAGATTCAATTGGCAAAATCTGTGCAATGACCTGGATTCATTCCCCAGCTCCATAAAAACAGCAGCAACAACAATCACAGAAACCTATGTAATGAGAGCCATTAAATATATTACTTTCTGTTGTGCCAATAATGAATAACCTGTAGTTTTTAACATTAAATCTCCAATAACGGGGCTTACTGAGCTGTGTCTTTTTAAGCATAATCAAAGGGATATCTTGTTTCATAATTTTTCTTTCAAAAATTCCAGAATAAATACATGAATCTATCCCAAGAATAACAGTAAGTACAGAGAGGATAAATAAAGCACAGGATTAGAAGACATGTATGTGCAAGGTCTAGTTCTGCTGCCACCCTAGGACAATGAACAAGCCACTCCACAGGTCATTTCCCTAAGATTAAAAAAAGAGTTAGAACTGATCATTCTAAGGATCCTAATAGCTGTAAAAACCCCTGGCTAGAAAATGTTGGTTTAATGTGTCCATCCCTTCAACTAAAGTACAAATCAGCAGCATAAACATGGGTTCTGGGGTCTTTCTTCTTTAAAAGTAACTAAAAAGTGCCTAATAATTTTTCAATCTGCTCTTCTAGAGACCATCCTTAAAAGAAGAAATTGCCTAATAATCTCATGAGCTGATAACAGAGTTCACCTCAGAGGACACTTGGAGGATGAGAATCTTGGAGTAATGTCTTCTGCCCAGTTCATTCTGCCCAATTTTCATTTCCATTGTGAGTTTGAGGTGTTTGTTGTTTTCCTGGATTTTAACACTTTTCTTGAACTTTTTATTTTGAGTTGGAATGGCATGTATGTGTGAGCTAATATGCAGACCTAAGCACTATAAGACCTTGTATGGACACAGATTAGGAGAAAGTTTATTTTTATGCCCTAAGGCATTTGAGTGAATACTTATGACACCTAGTGGCAAAAAAACTAGGAAATGGGATATTAAAAGAAAAGGAAACAGGCATGGCCTGAAGAAGAAATGATTGTAGATGAAAAAAGACTGCTAGTTTTTAAAGAAAATCATTATTTATAAAGATTTATGGTTCTGAGATCCTATGTTAATTCAAAGAAAACAGAATATACTAGAGGGTTAAATGATTCTTTTCAAAACATAGATTACAAGGAATTTTTAAATGTGACACTAAGGACAATGAGGAACTTCATCCATGTATATTCTTCCCACCCAGCAATAAAGAAAACAATCTTTTAAGAACTTTTATGATCTACTACAGCTCAGTTCAAATGCTCATAGATCTGTAAGACTCCTGAACAAAGAGTAGCGATTGCATCAACCTCTTTTTATTTCCCAAACATCTACATAATCTTATAAACTGTTTTCAGAAAATGATGATACTATTTTCTGCAGTGAAGTCAGAATAACTAGAAAGACACTGAAATTGTGTATCCCTAGTGGTATTTCATTTTATTTATTTATTTTTTTAAGGTTTTTTGAGACAAGGTCTCGCTTTGTGGTTCAGGCTGGCCCTGAGCTCAGCCTCCAACTCACATCACAGCAATCCTCCTGCCTCTGCTGGGATTACAGGTGTGAGCCACCACTCCCGGCACTGGGGTATGTGGTACCAATTGCTGCTGGGGTGAGTCTCCACGCCCAGTATTGTTATGTGATTACCAGGGATCGAACTTGAGTCCTTGCGCTTGGAAGACAGGCGCCGGAACCACTGAGCTACATCCCCGGCCCTGGTATTTCATTTTAAAAGTAAACTCTCATTGATTTGTAGTAAGGTTATTATGCAAAATCTGTGAAAAGAGAATTAGATCCTTTTAAATAAAAGCAACAGATTGATTACCTCACCTCTTAGGAAACACTGAGAATCAGTTATTAAAATAAAAAAAAAAAGAAGTTGCATCAAAGCAAACACATTTTCAAAAAAATTGTACAGAAAGAGGTGGTAATGAGCACCCATGTTATCAGCAACAATCTTAAATAATATTCCTAGAAGTGTGATCACTTATTTTGGTCTTTTGAACATATCCCCCTTGAGGTTCACCATAGGAACTTTGAAAGTAACAGGTCAATCAGCTCTACAATCTCCTTTCCTACACGTAATGAATATTCTATTCTTTGAAAAAAAATTACTGTGATTGTTTTAGAATGTCTCTACATTTTTTATGAGCTATAGAGATAGTGCTAAGTGAAGTAATATGTCACATCTCTGAAAGCAAAGCTTTAAACATTTTATAATATATGTTTTGTCTCACATTAACTTAATTATTAATTTCCATATGTAAATTAGTTGGAAATTATTCTATAGGCTAGCTTTCTATTGCTGTGACAAAACACCCAAGTAAAACAACTTGTAGTAGAAAAACTTTATTTTGACTCAGTTTCAGAAATTTCAGCTCATTGTTTTTGGTCCAATTGTTGAATCTACGATGAGGTCTTCAGTCTATTATGGTACAAATGTGTGGCAACAAAAACTTGCTCACCTCATGGAGGCCTGGAAGAAGAAAGAAACACAAGGCAGAGACAAAACGTGATCTTCTTCATCTAACTGACCCCCACCTACAAAGCTTTCCACCACTCCCGAATGGCACCACCAACTGAGAACTGAGCCTTCTGCCCATGGGCCTTTGGCATCTGGATTTTAACACTCAAGAATTATGAATTATTTTAAATGACCTCTACTACTAATTCTTCATTACTGCAAATAGCTGAGAAATGGGAGACTCTGGAATCCTGTCTAGACACTGAGAATTGTCTGAGATTTGAAGTTGTTCAGTAAACACATATTACATTTCCTATAACTTTGGCATTGGAAAATTTTAAATTGAGATTAAATGCCATGAAGGAAAATTTTTTTAAAAAGAAAAAGGTGAAATCAAGCTCTCAAGTCCAAATGCTCACTAAGCTTTCAGGAACCGAGAAAGACAAGATACCTTTATATGTTAATGTGTTTCTTGAGATCTTTCATACTCCAGCCCTGATCTAGAAATGAAGAGAACAGGACCAGCCAAGACTTTCTCATCTTCCCACCAGGCAGCCTTGGATGAGTCATAAAAGCCTTTCACATCTGCCCTTCTCTATCTTATGAAATGAAGACATTTTACTAAATGTTATCTAAGTTTTCCTGCAACTTCAGAATTTTGATTTTAAAGAGCTTATTGTATCTACTTTTTCTTATTTTATTTGCTCCACAAATTGCATTTTTCAAGTTCTCAGCTCAAATTCTTTTGACATTTGAGCCAAAACAATAACAGAAAACTAGAGATAATAT
>PVIR01016462.1:0-36577 GCA_004026965.1 Petromus typicus | reverse complement strand
CATTTAAGTAGAAATGATTCAAACTTATCATTTTTTATGGCAGAGTAGTACTCCATTCTGTAGAAGAACCACAGCTTTTTTATCCAGTCTCCAGTTGATGGACACTTGGGTTGTTTCCAAGATGTAGCAATCACAAACTGGGCTGCTATAAACATGGGTGCACATATGTCACTGTGATATGAGTCTTTTAATTCTTTTGGATCACAACATTCCTTAGAGAACAGAAGGAAAATGGACTACAGGATTATTTGACTGCAAATCCAGAAATAATGAAGGATCAGAGAGTAATTTTCACATCACCCAGCGAGCTGAGAATCCCAAGTTTCTATATCAGAGTGAGTGCTCAGTCTCAGACCCTATTGACAGAAAGATGGCCAGCTCCCCTTGAGGTGGGACCCCATGAGACCACTCTAAATAAGCACAATAAATATTCTTGGGTTCTGAAATAACTGTCCATCATAGAAAGGAGCTGTCTAGATCTCCCCAGGGCTGTGGAATACCAAGTTCTTTGGCCTGAGAGGGGTGACACTGATGCCACAGGGTCTGGAACTCTACTGGAGCTGCAGCCCAGACTAGGCCCCTGGAGACCAGGCAATAAACAGAGCCCTGTCCCACGTTGTCACACTGTGCGGCCAGTGGGCCTCAGATCCAACATATACACCCTTCTCAAACTCCTAATTAGGAAAGATATACTCAAAGCTAATGGAACTTGTATATTGGTTCTCTCACCAGTTATGTTAAGACAAGCCAAGCATCAACTAACAAGGTAATAAATTAAAAGTAATGCCCCAGCTGGGGAGGAATTGCAGACATTAGCACTTCCATTAGTCTAGAGGTGCCCGGATGGTGGTCCCTGTCATGCCCCATTTGGTTCCTATGTAGGAGAAACCATGTAGATTGTGGAGAATCACAGTGATCTCCATCAGCTTAGCCCCAGTGACAGCTGCAGGGCGGGATTTTCACCAGAATGATCCACACGGCAACTGGCACCTGGGACACAGTTACTGAGTGCAGAAATGTAGCCTTTTGAGTCTTCATCAACAAAGAGATTCAAAGTAATTTTGGCTGTATGTGGAAAGACAGTGGAATCAGTTTATTATTTCAGCCCCATGCAGTGTGAATCCTTCTCCTTTCGCAGCGCAGTCCACAGGGACCTTGATGGTCTTCACATCCTGTGGAACATGACGTGAGCTGGACTTGGCTGAAAAAATTATGGCAAGTACTCTAAATGTTCCCATGACAGCTGGTGGGTGATAAGGTCTCTTCTGTAACATTTGGTGAAGAGGGAGTCACTGTTCTGGACTAGATGTGGCCCATCAAACACCCACTATTGCTAAGAAAAAGATATAGTCTTGGTTGGAACTATGGACCGAGAGCAGCATATATATGTTGCTGGCAACACAGTGTTGACTGTTTTATTTCTAAGTTCTAATAATTCCCAGAGCAAAGGGAGACTTGGCAGTAGACCCAGGAGTAGAACAAACTGCTCTGCTCCTCAGACTCGATGCCAGCAATCTGAAGGTGCTGTACCCATGGGAGATAGAGATGGCATGTAGAACGTTTCAGGTTTTGTGGAGAGGCTCCCCAAGGCCTCACACACTCATAGAGGTCCTCTGGAAGGTGACTGCATCACTGAGTATTCTAACTGACTTGTGTTAAGAGGTAGGTCTGGCAGGAAGAGATGAGTGATCTGGAAGGGTGAGTCTTCCTCTCCTAGCTTCTCCTGTCTGCTTCCTGGCACCATGACATAAGCTGCTTTCCCTCTGGCTTATGATGTCTGAACAAAAGCATAGCATCCAAAATAAAAAACAGAAGACTATGGGCTGGGGATTTAGCTCAGTGGTTCCAGCACCTGCCTTGCAAGCACAAAGTCTCTGGTTCGATCCCTGGTAACCACATACAACAGTGCCAGGCATGGCACATCATGCCGACTAGCAATCAGTACCACATACCACAGTGCTCGGTATGATGGCTCACACCTGTAATCCCAACACTCAGGAGGCAGAGGCAGGAGGACTGCTGTGAGTTCAAGGCTGACCTGGGCTACATAGTGAGCTCAGGGCCAACCTGAACTACAAAAATGAGATCTGGTCTCAAAAAAAAAAAAAAGAAAGAAAAAAGTATGAATTACACATGCTCTGGGATGGAGCGGTAACATTAGCTCAGAAGGACTATTCTCACCATCCCTTATAGTGAACTTGCTGCCAGCGTGGGGCTTCCCATCCTTGAAACTTGAAATGTTGGATCTGGGGGCTGGGGATTTAGCTCAGTGGTTCTGGTGCCTATCTTGCAAGCGCAAGGACCTGGGTTCGATTCCCCGGTAACCACATACCATACTGGGTGTGGAGACTCACACCTAGCAGCAATCAGCACCACATACCACAGTGCTGGGCGTGGTGGCTCACGCCTGTAATCCCAGCACACTCGGGAGGCAGAGGCAGGAGGATTGCTGTGATGGGAGTCTGAGGCTGAGCTCAGGGCCAGCCTGAACTACAAAGCGAGACTCTGTCTCAAAAAAAAAAAAATAAAATAAAATAAAAAATAAAAAAAATAAAAAAGAAATGTTGGGTCTGAAGAAGAGATGAGTTATTTTTCTTTGGATTTATTTTGCTCTTTTAAAAAAATTGTGTGTGTGTGTGTGTGTGTGTGTGTGTGTGTGTGTGTGTGTGTTATTGAAAACTGAAGCTAAGGACACTCTACCAGTGAACAATATCCCCAGAACCTTTTATTTGATATCGTTTTTAATTGGTTCATTGAAACAGGGTCTTGCTATGTAGTGCAGGCTGACCTTGAACTCACTAGGTAGCCCAGGCTGGCCTCAAACTTCTGCCTCAACCTCCCAAGTGCTGGGATTAGAGACCTGTGCCACCGTACCAGCTTGCTCATTGCTTTTCATTTCTGCATGCTAACAAATTCCCATTTGGATTTTTAGTAAATTTAATAAACTTCCAAATACAGGGTTCACAAGTTCAGGCCAAGTGCTCTTGGTCCTTCATATCTTTTAACTTAATTGAACTATAGTCAGAGAAAACGGTGTCAATGTTAAAATTTGATGAAATATTCTCCGTGGCTCAGTGTGATCTCTTCTTCATACATGTTCCATGTGAGGTTTGAAACAATGAAGATTCCATCATTTTTACATCTTCCCATAATTCAAGCTTGTTGGCTGAGTTTAGACAACACCGTATCATCTTGATCTAAAACTACAGTATTCTGGAGAGCGATGTGAAAAATACCCTGTGGATGGGAGGGGGATTGGGGTCTCTCCTGATCGTTCTGTCCATTTTTTATTTAGATAAAATTCTTTGACATGATGCAGTTAGGTTCATGTAAGACTATTAATGTTTTTAGTGACTTAAAGCATTTGTCAGAATGGAGTGTCCCTCCGCTCTTTTTTGTTAGTAAAGTTTTTCTCCTTAAACTCATGTTATCTATCCGTATGGCCAAGTCTCTTCCTTTCTTTAGTTTGTCTAAATATGTCCTTACTTCCTTCTTCTACCTGAACATTTTCTGGAAGCTAAATCTTTAGATGTTTCTTGTCAATAATATGGAGCTGCATTTTCTATAATATATTCTGACAATCTTTGTCTTGTATATGAAAATTTTCACGTATTTGTATTATATATATTTGGTCATAATTTGTATAGTAATCAATGACCTGCTATATGTACTATAATTTTCTTTTCTTTTTTTTTTTTTCAGGTTTTTTTAGACAGGATCTTACTTTTGTAGTTCAAGCTGGCCCTGAGCTCAGCCTCCAACTCACGTCACAGCAATCCTCCTGCCTCTGCCTCCTGAGTGCTGGGATTACAGGTGTGAGCCACCACGCCTGGCACTGTGGTATGTGGTACTGGTTGCTGCTGGGGTGAGTCTCCACGCCCAGTATTGTTATGTGGTTACTGGGGATTGAACCCAGGTCCTTGCGCTTGCAAGACAGGCGCCGGAACCACTGAGCTAAATCCCTGGCCCCTGTACTATAATTATCAATGATCTAGATTACTTTGACTACTTTACTTAGTGCTTTTCTAGTTACTTTCTCACATTTTTATTTCTTTCTGTCTTCTTCTGGGTTGCTCACAATTTTTCTTTCATTTTTTCCTCTTTATACAAGTGTGGACTTTGTATTTCTAATGCAATAATTTTTCCTTTAGATATTTTCACATCCATAATTAACTCACTAATATCTAAAACTAATTAATAGCTTCACTGTTGGGATATTTAAGGGCATGAGCCTCATGTTTCACTATTGTCACAGTTGGAGGCCCTTGAATGACATCACTAAGAAAGAACTTTTGGAAGCTTGCCCCTATTATCCTCTGGACTGTCCCCATCAGCCTTATCCCTTAGTTGCTTTCACTCTGTGTCTTTTTACTGTAATAAATCATAGTGGTAAGTATGACTTCACTCCAAGTGCTCTTGGTCCTGCAAGTGTGTCACTGAAACTGGGCGTGTTCTTGAGGGTGTCTAACACAGAGACAGCCAGATAAGTATCTCACTGAACATACTTCTGGATTCCAACCTGGCAAGAAGTTAGTGTGGGTCTAAATAGTACCCCTATGTTCTCAACATAATCACAGTGATTGAAATATGGAAAGAAGTTTGATATTTGTCCACCAAAAATGGTGGAGAAATAGAGTATAAAGGAAGAAAGACCCTTAGGTTGTGAAATAACAAAAGACTTCCGTGTTCGTTGTAACTTGTGACTGTGGCTGCCTCAAGGATTACTCAGGCCCCAAAATGAGTAAGACGCAGTCTCCAGAGCAGGGCTCTACCTAAAGATGAAAATCTGTGCAGGAAGAAAAGGTAAAACATTCTTCTACAGGAAGTTGGGCAACTCTGAAGCAGTTGAGTGTTTCTGCTGGGCCTAGGATCTGAGCCTCAGGGAAAAGTAAATATGAGAGGCCTGTGAGGCTGGGCAAGAATTCCTGGGATTCCAGAGGTGGGAAGAGAAGGGGTGTTTCAGGGCCACCAAGGAGGGATGCTGGAAGAGACCCAAGATATCTGCTTCATTTTAGAAAGAAAGAGCAGCTTTTGTGGTGTCTTGGAAAAAGTTCTATGCTAAATGCGGAGAGCCAAAGGCTGGCTTCAGGCCTCAGGCTGGGTGAGAAAGTCAGGCCTTGGGAGAGAGGCTGAAAGGCTAGGGGGAATCACCCTCTTCAGTGCTTTCTGGGTTTCTTGTCCCAGTTGATCCTAAGGGAGGAAAAAACGAATCTCCCAAGGGCTCATTATGTTGCATATGAAATCATCTCCCCAACATATTTATTCAGTGTATTCTTGCTCTTTGACTGCAAAATTTAGTATTCCTTCATTCACCTAACCCGGGCTTGCTTTCAAGAATTTCCCTTGTCCTCTTTGACCAGAGGCTGGGAGAGTTACACTCCAGGGGAAGACTCTAGAGGTAACTGTAATTATTTCCTTTACTCTCTATAGGGATGCAGAAGAGTAATTTCACAGAACCTTGATGGGACATGCAAACTGGACATCCTCTTGGTCTGCTGGAAGGAAAATATTGCATATCTCTTCAGGCAAAGTAGTTGCGCCTGGGCCTACTGATGGGTTGAATTCGTAGTCATTCATTGTCTAGGATGTGCTTCCTTTGCTAGGATGTGTCTTATTTGTGCACAAACCATGTGTAATTTAAATGGGGGGTGTGATTCAAAGGCACCTTTACCCTCTCTTTGTAGGAGTAGCCCTAATCTGTACCAGCACCCTCTTACCTGGTATTATTTTTTGTTTATTATTTTGGCCAGAGGAAGCAGTTTCAGAATTTCCCACTATGATAGCTGAGCCATGCTCTAAGGGGGCTTCTGAGACCATCCCCAGTTCCCTTCCTATGGTGTAAACACCCAGGGAACTGCCACCTCTGGGATGGATGCCAACTCCACGGTATTGCTATTCCATAGTCTTCAGCTATAGACAAAGGAGAAAGACAAAGGCCCACGCTCCGCTGGAACCAGGCAGGCCGAGGGCACACTGGCTCATGACATTTCTCTGGATGACTGCCTATCTGCCGTGCTCAGGCAGGTGGCAGCCATTCCTCTGAGAAGAGAGTCAGACTGTTTTGTACTTTGCCAACATGGCTAGTATGGAGGGGTCCTACATCCACAGCCCTGGACCTGCTATACATCCTGCTAGGATTCTTAGAAACGTAGTCCACTTCATCATATACCCTTGTTAGGAGCCCTTTCTTCTTTTTCTGGGGCAACACTGAGTGAGAGTAGCCATGAGTATGACTCCTTGTAGGATGGGGAGGCTCATGTGGCAGAAAATAGACTCTCACAAGACTTCTGGTCCACAGTCAAGCCAGTTAGCTATGTCACTAGCACAGAAGTCCTGACCGGCAGGCAGAAAGTCCTGGGCAACATGCTCATCAGCACTCACACAGACAGCAGAGACAGTGGGTGTGCAGCAGGTGATGCTCATCTTATATCCACTGTAAGGACTACTCAGCTGGGCCAAAACCATGATAGAAGCACAACTCTGGCCATCAATAGCTTCAATACTGTTCGTTCTGGGAATATTTGGTGTTCCTGACAGGCTTGAGCTGCTTTTAGCGGCAGCAGCATAGTGCTGACATGGGATTAGCTCGGAGGTTGGGATTAGCAATGTCAGGGAAGGAGCCAGAAAAAAGCTGTTAAAAGAAACCTTTCCCAAGTATTCAAAGGGAGAGCTATTAAGAGTTTGTCAGCAGGGTCAGCAGGGGTAAGGCTGATCCAACTGTAAAGGTACTTTGATGGCTTATTACTCATTTATTACTTTAGGTGGTGGTGGGACAGCAGAGAACACTAGCAATAATAACATGAAGTAACAATGTAAGTATTCAAAACTTTAATTTTTTTCTGGTTCCTTAGGTAGAAATTCTCTACTTCTAAACTTAGTGATCTTTATTTTATTTATTTATTTTTTTGAGACAGAGTCTTGCTTTTTTGTAGTTCAGGCTGGCCCTGAGCTTAGCCTCAAACACGCAGCAATCCTCCTGCCTCAGCCTCCCAAGTGCTAGGATTACAGGCATGAGCCTTCACGCTCGGCAGTTTCATGGCAGGATTATGTTATACTGCATAAAACAGCTCATGATTTGAAAAATATGAGCAAAATAAGCAAAGTTAAAGAGAAGTGTTAGAATTTGGTAAAGAGACTTAAGTGCTTTAAAAGAACTTACTGATGATGCAGGGATTTTATTTTGAACAGAAATGGTGAATGGGAAGTAGCAGAAAGAAAAGCGATGGAGGCTGAAGTGCCAGGGGGGCGGGGAGGATCTTTGATTTAAGATGTTTTTATTTTTTATTTTATTTTATTTTTTTTGTTTTTTAGATAGGGTCTTGCTCTACAGTTCAGGCTGTCCTTCAACTCTGCAATCCTCTTGTCTGAGCCTTCCAAGTGTAGGGATTGATTACAGGTGGGCTCCACAAAGCCTGGCACTTTAACTTCTCCTGATTGGATGGAGTCCAGTTGTTATGCTGAAGATAATGGTGATGGTCTGGGACAAGATTACCTAAGAACTTCAAGATGGCTGCCAAGTCTACTATTCTACAGAAGAGAGCCAAGGAAGAAAAAGGAATTTTTTTGTGTGTGGTACTGAGGATTAAACTGAGGCCCTTTGGTAAGGGCTACCTTTTGCATGGTACCACTTGAGCTAAATCCCTGGCTCTCCCAAAACTGATTATTGAGTCAAAGTCTCACTGTCTAGTTCAGTCTGGGTCACTATCTAGACAGCAAGTAACTAGTTCACTCACTGTATGGCCCACACTTGTCTTGAACCCAGTGCTTCTCCTACTTCCGCTACAGAATTCTGGGATAACAGACAGGTACTACCCTGCCCAGCAAGAGACCAGAAATATTTAAAGTGTTCCTTCCCTATCAGCCTGGGTCCTTGGTCTCCTTTTATGGGCTGCAGTTGGTAGAAGCAGTCTTTGCAATCCACACCAAACCTAAGACCCATCATATTTCTGAATTATTTTATGCTTGACTTTGGCTGTTTTTTCTTTGGTGTCTTGTATCATCCTCACATATCTCCTATCTTCTGATGCTGTGGACCAGGCTAGAACTGCTCTAGGAGTTGTTATCACAAAATCATGATCATTGTCATTGGTTCTCACAACTGCCCAGTTAGGGAAACAGGACTGGGCAGTAGAAGGGGCACCAGGTTAGCATTTCCCATCTCATAAGTCTTCATGGCCACTTGAAAATTTTGGTAGCTTGATTTTCCCAGCGTTTGGGGAACAAGACTAAGAAAACAACCTAAGGAGCTGAGTTTCTTACAGTCAGTTTAGGCCTCCTTCACCACTCCTCAATCGATCTATCTATCTATCTATCTATCTATATCTATCTATCTGTCTGTCTATCGAGACAGGGTCTTGCTTTGTAGTTCAGGCTGTCCCTGAACTCACTATGTAGCCCAGGCTAGCCTTGAACTCATGGTGATCCTCCTGCCTCTGCCTCCCATGTTGCTGGGATTAGGAGCATGCACCACCATCCTCTAACTGTCCTACTTAGACAGAAAGCTTCCTTTGGGGGAGTTGTACCTTTAGAACTCATAGTGTCTGTGTTACTTGTGTAGTCCGTGTCTCTCTCTGAGTTTCTCCGTTTCTTCTTTCATGGCATGTACCTGTGTGAGCCACAGGGGCCTGAGTGTCTTGTGCATGTTCACAGTGGTGTCCACTGCTGGGCACTCTTGACTATAAATGCAGCAGCATTATTGAAGTTCACAGAATCCAAATATGTAACAGTTTCTCTAGGAGTTCTTAGAGGATATGGCCCGGGTCTGTGTGAGGTGGGTACTGCTGTGTGATGACTGGAAGGGGAGCTGCTGCAGGTAAAGCCTAGCTGTATTGCCATGAGAAAGGTAGCACAGGAGGGAATATAATCTGTTTTTCAGAGCTGGACCGATTCTGGTGTTTCAGAGTTATGTGCCCTGCAGCTTTCTTTCTCACTGTATTGACAGACACAATTGCCAGATTTTTGTGGTTTTAATCAGATTTTTATATTATTAGTACATATTTGCAGTAGGTAATGATACATTCATTGTGAGCGGGTAACACATGTAAGTAACATGTTTTAGTTCTTTTTACATCTTCTTTCCCTCTTCTGCTTTTCCTTTCCCTCTACCTCTTGGTTCCTTTCTCATTTGCAAAAGATCCCTCTCTATTTCCTATTATCTGTCCTCATCTCATTTTTGTGGCTTTCTGTGCTGGGATCATGAAGCTTTGTTTTGAGTCCCAGCTCTGGATTGTCCGGCCTGTGATGTTGTATCCAGCATGCTCACCTGCGTGCCCCAGGCCTGACCAGAAGTTAGTGCCACTCATGCTTATTTTTAAAGGTGTCCACACAAGTCACCAAAAGAGGCCCTGGGCTTTGTGAAATCCAACACTGTAGTGTTGGCCACCAGAGGGGTTGCAACTTCGTCAGTCACTTGTCTTGGTACCAGGCATAGAAAGGATCTATTGGATTCTGCCTGTGAATTGCTAAAAATGTAACAGACACAGGATCCACTTCTGGCTTCTGGGCATGAATCAGTAAAAATGTAGCAAGGTGCATTTTGGAGTTTTTCAAGGAACTATACCAACTGCCTTCAACTCTATCCACTGGACAGTTTGACTTTTTTGTGCAAAGCTGATTTTCCTTGTGTCCACACAGCTGCAGGCTCCCTTAACTTAGCTGAATCCATCTGTAACCAGGGCCAAGCATTTTGGTTTACCTTGTCCTGTTCCTATCCCCATGAAGCAGGAAGCGCTGGCTAAGAGTTCTTCTCTCAGATCTGGGCATGAATGGCTACTTTAAATGCAGCAACATAATGTCTTTGTTGGTTGGTGACTTTATTCTGCAAGGTAGCCGCTAGTGGCTCTTGTAGTTTAAAGGGCTCATTAGGGCTAACCAGTCCAAGGGGAAGGGCAGACATTGCAGCCTACCAGACAGTACTCCTAACCACACCCACCTCTGCCTGTTCCTCAGTCCATGAAGTAGTCTCCTCCTACATCTGTCCCTCACTACTTCCCCCTCACCATTCAGCAGGCTGAGTGCCCTCCCCATGTAGTATCTTTCCCTTGGGAACACCTTTTACCATTAGAAGAGGCGCTAGGTATACTTAATACAGGCTCTGTGTCCTCCCATGACCTTGGGGGAGACTGTGAGTCAAGGTCATTCTTGGAAGGGAATTCAGCTGTGAGTCATTAGTAGCCAACACCCTAGCAGCTCTTGGGATGACCGTCTGGCTCCCAGCATAGGAACCCACAGGTCTGCTTTGCATCCTAAAGTCATAGACACCATATCCATGCTGTCACCATAACTGAGGCTGCAGGAGGCCATTCCACCATTCTGTGAGGTTGTCTGCTGCTAGGAAGAGCAGTGAATCCTGTAGGCTGCACATTGCCTAATGCCCCATGGCAAAATAATTCCTAGCACATCAGTACAACTGAATAGGTGTTTGTAAATCAATTAAGCACGATGCCACCTGAAGAGCTGTGGGCATGGCGAGGAGACACATAAGTTTGTTTCCCACCGTTTGTCTTTTGCCCGGACCGCACTAGCGAGGTCCATGCAAATGGTGAGGGAATCACTAGGGCTGAAGTTTCCAAATCTTTACGGAGCCAGTTTGTTCAGTGTCCCCTGAGGCATGAAATTGCTTCTAGGTCACTATCTTGGCTAAAGGAGACTCTCAAGGACACTATTCAACCATTCCCACTACAGTCACCCTCATTCCTCTGGTACAGGAGAAAGACTGACAAAACATAAGCGGCCTGAGATTCCACTTGGTCCACTGAGAGATATACTCTGGTCATGCCATATTTCCGCTGGAACTCCATAAGAGTCTCTGTCTCTCTGTCTCTCTGTGTGTGTGTGTGTGTGTGTGTGTGTGTGTCTTTCTTTCTCTCTCTCCCTCCCAGCACAGATATTCCAGGGATTAAGCTTAGATATGCACCGTTACCTACAAATACAGTTTCAAGCAAAGTGGGTCCAGGCTGAAATTAAAGACTCGTCTTTGCCCCTCTGGGTTGTCAAGTATGTATCAGGCAAGACCTTTAAGCTAGCCGAAGCCTGTTCGCTTATCTGGATGGCAGCTGAAAGCAAACAAATTCTTCTGATTGTTGTTTGTGCTGACGTGATAAGAGTAGTCTCATCAAATGCTTTGTGAATTGCCTACAGTACAGACTAAAGATTATTTTATGCACTATTAATGATATTCATTTACTTCCAAAGTTTGTCTGTCTGTCTGTCTGTTTGTTTTGTGGTGCTCAGGATCTAACCAGGGCCTAGACAAGGCTCTGGGTGCTAAGCCACATCCTCAGCCCTGTTATTTTTTAGATAACATAGAATCTAGGGAAAGGAATTTAGGACTAAGGTTCAGAGTTGAATCTCATTTTCAAATAACTGAGCTGTATGAGTCGTAGTTTATTTTCCTTCTTAGCATATGATTTTTTTTTTTTTTTGAGACAGGGTCTCGTTTTGTAGTTCAAGCTGGCCCTGAACTCACTATGTATCCTAGGCTAGCCTCTAACTCAAAGCAATCTTCTTGCCTCTGCTTCCTGAGTGCTGGCATTAATAATGACATCAGCCATTAATACAGGCATCAGACATCATGTCTGGCATTGTGGTATGTGGTACCGTGGACAGAACTCAGGACCTTGCGCTTGCCAGACACATGCTTGAACCACTGAGCTAAATCCCTGGCCTTAACATAGATTTGTATCCCTACTCTAGGATTTAATTTGAAAAAGATTTTTAAAGAAATTGGTAAGAATGTAGGAAAATATTTTTTTAAATGCTAGATTGTAAGCTTTGACTCGCTGGCAGGCATGAGGATGGATACAGTATTTCTGAAGAACAAAGAATCTTAAACTCCATTGTCCATCACACTCTGTGAGGCTCACAACACACAGATTTATGGGCTGTCCTGGAGTTTCTGCTCTAACAGGCCCAGGGCACAAGTGCTGGGATGGTGTCTGCCTAAGACCCCAGAGAAGGCCGCATCTGCTGCACTGACTGATGGACTGCACTTTGAGGACAATATAGAGATTCCACTGCTGATTCTCTACAGCCAAAAAAGCTGACCCAGAAGAGAGGCTGAGAGGCTGAAGGGCGATGAGAAGCCTGGATACCTGGGGGACACCTGTTCTCTAGCCAACCCCCCAGGCCCTGTCAGGGCCTCACTTGCTCACAGAGGCTGAGGTCTCCAGCTCCAGGAAGTAGAGGGATCAGCCTGACTCATCCAGAATGGGAAGGCCCATGCCTGGGAGGAACCGGTTCTGTCAGGCCTGGGTTTCTCGGAGTGCAGCCCAGGCTGCCCAGTGGAAAGGTCCTAGGCATCACACGCCAACCCCCTCACCCTGCTTCCAGCCGCTGCACTGACCAGCACTGACTACATCACAGATTTGATTGTCACCTGACTTCCCAACCACTTACTGGAATAAAGTTATTTGATAGTTACTTGTTTTGGCAGCCCTGGAGATTGAACTTAGGGCCTTTGCCTTGAGCTACACTTCCAGTCCATTTTTTGTCTTTTGTCTAATTTTTATTGTTATTAATGCGTAATGTTTGCAGTGCATAATGATTAATTCACATGAGGAGTTGGTACATGTACACAGCATGCTTTAATTCTTTTTACATTGCCTTTCCCTTCTTTCCCCTGCTTCCTCTTCCTTCTTTCTCTTGATCTCTTTCTCATTTGCAAAAGATTTGAATCCATGTTTCCTGTTATCTATCTCTTATTTTATTCTTTAGATATTATGTTTTGGGTTTCTCATATAAGAGAAACTGTGTTATGTAAGCTTATGTGTCAAGTTTTTATATTTTTAATTTACGTTTTGCTTTGAGACAGGGTCTCGTTAGGTTGTCAGGTTGCTGAGGCTGGGATTCCAGGTGGGGCCACCAGCTCCAGCGAGGATACTTATGTTTTATGCACGTACACTACTTGGATCACAGCTGTGGCTCAGGAACTTCTCACCAAACACATGACTATACACATAGGTCAGTACTTTCTTAATGTTATTTCTAGAAAAAACTGCAAGAAAATGGCAGCAGACTCACCACAGTGAGCAATGGAAATAAGTGTAGAATGGGAGCCAGCATAACTTTTTATATTGCTTTGGATATCTTCTACCTATAAAGTTTTACTTTGCCAACTCTTATGGCTTACATCTAAAATATTCCCCAAATGTCTCATGTTAGAAGATGAGGTCTAGTCAGAAGTGTGGGCCACTGGGTGTGTGACTTGGAAGGGTGTATTGCTGTCCTTGGCTCCTCCTTTCTCTCTGTTTACGGCCTGGCATGGTGTGGGCAGTCCTCCACCACTGGGCCCATCCACTGTTGTTGTGCTTTTGCGGGTAATGGAAATTTGAACCAGTAGGATGAGTGTGCAGAATCACCATGCAGACTCCAGGGAACATTTCAGAGAACACTTCTGATTTTATTGGGAGATACAGTCATTTATATAGTAAACAGTAGAGGGTGTAAACATATGGGTCAGGTCGGTTGCGGATTGGTTGAAGCATGTAGAGAGGGAGGCAGTTGAGGATTGGTTGTGTGACTCTGGCTGAGGGAGGAGTCACCATAATTGAGCACAGCTGAACTCTAGCCCCAGCCAAGCCTGGCTTTCACCTTCAATCCACGATGTGGATTCTGCCTTTGTGCTCATGACCATGGACTTAACCCAAGGAAACCATGAACCAAAATAAAACTCTTTTCCTTTAAATTACAGATTTTTGATATTTTATTCCAATGACAGAAAAGTTATTAATATACCAACTAAAAAAGTTAGATCCCTATTACTGATTAGGAAAATAAATTAGAAGAATAAAAAGCATAATAAAAAGGATAATCTTCCCTCAGTATGGTTAGAGGGTTGCATAGGGCTGTGTGGGAACATCAGACACAGGCATGAAGAAAGGCAGTGCTGAGCATTCCTGCCATAGGGCCTGTGGGCCTGAACTGAGGCCCCCATCCTCCCGGGCCCTGGCCTATGCAGGGTTAACCCTAGGGGGTGCCAGAGATTTTCCCTGGAAACCAGAGTTTTTAGCTCTTCTTTTTTTTCCCCCTAGTCCTTCCTGCTGCCTTATGGTGTCCAGTGGGAGGTAAGAGTTAAGGGGAGGATGGGAGATAGGCCTGTGGTTGCTTCAGGAACAAAATGATGTCTCTAAATCCAGTGAATGAAAGGTTAACCAAGCTCCTAGCTGTCCAAAAGGGAGAGAGAAAAATGTTTAAAGAGAGAGGGGAGAGGCTCTGACCCAGTTTTGAGGTGAAATGCAAGCGATCTTGGCCGGAACCTAGACTCAGGGTGAGGAAAAAGCAGTGAGGTGCTGTGGGAAGCTTGGAGGAAGGAGCCCAAGTTGAGCTGTAGCAGAAGCAACTGGGAACTGGGAGGGTCAGTTAGCAACTGAGACCTAGGCTTGGCATGAGCAGATATCAAGGGATTCACTGTCATTAGAAAGAAGCTGTTAAACTGTGAGGTTGCTCATCTACACACGAACAAGACTTCTTGAGTAGGTAACTGCTGGCCTAGCTGTTTATAAGACACATTTGTTGAGCACATTGTTCTGTCCAGGCCTATGTAAGATACAGCATTTTGAATAAATGCAGAGAATGTAAGTGACCTAAGACTGTCTTACTTACCTAGGCTAGAAGACCTAAGACTTCCTCACAAGGATTGGCTATGGCCTTCCTCAGAAGGTAGCAGGAAAGTAGCCGCTGTCTGTGCCCTGTCACCACCGTGCCATGTGGAGAGTCCAAGGAGAGGGATCTCATTCTCTTGATTTTTCTGTTCTCTGTGGCCCCCCCCAATGCAGCTTCTGTGTTTTCCCAGCAGAGGGCAGTCTGAGCCTGAGCCCATTTCCCTGGTCAACTGCCGAGGCACCAGTGCAGATGAGTACCTGCCTACCCCTTCTGTGCACACTGAAGGTTGGGCACGGTGCTCATTTGCTGGCGGCAGCAGCACAAGAGAAAGAGAAGGTACCAGGGCAGTTAAAAGGCCACTTGGAGTTCTCCCTGAGCTGTCTGTTCTGCCTGGCAGATGCTCAGCCCCCGCACCCAGCCACACTCACCCTGTCTAGGATCCTGGGACAATGGAGGAACATTTCTTTCTCATCCCAGGACAGGCTGCTCACTCTGTTTCTACTCACTGTTTAGAATCTGTTTTTCTGCAGCACAAACTCCTGGAGCCCCAGAGTTGGAAGGGACTAGGTTGTTGCTAGTCCAATAGTTACCATTTTAAATAACTTCAGAGCAGACAAGGAGCCTACGTTTGTGAAGCTGAGGAAAGGTGAGATGGAGGAAGCGGTGGCAGCTACCCTGATCTAGAGAGATAAGCCTGTCCAAAAACACCTCATTTAACATTTTCTGAGTGAAAGGAAACGGAGCTACAGGCTGACCCGGGACTTGGCTGCCAGTTTCCCCATGTCCAGACTACTCCTTCATTTCACAGAATAGAGGCACATTTCCGGAGAGAGGAACTACTCACTGAAATAGTGCCTGATTCCTTTTCTGCCCACGATCCGGGCCCTCTGGGGCCATCTGTGGTGTGGGGGCACAGGGTAATGTTAACCAGCAGTGGTTGGAGGTGGCTTAGACTTCTAGATCTGCCTGCCCTGGAGCTGCCGATTAGTCTTAGATTGCTTCATTTCCTTCCTTGGCCATATGCCTCCTGTTTAGAGAAAGCAGCCTCCCAGGATACAGGGCACTCCTTTTCCTTATGAGTGAGTCACAGCCTCTGTATAGCCTCGTGGATAGCTTGACTGCAACACCAAATCTTCCCCTCCTACTACTTTTTCCAATGAATTCTTCCAGCAGTGGTGTTCAACTTCCTCAAACTGCCTCCCCATGGTTAGGAGCATTTATTTCTCTGGGTTTTCTCCTTCCCCAGTTGAAGTCTTAAGGAAAAGGACCTAGAAGTCTTTCCATCTAGATTCCTCAGATGTCACAAGGAAAACACAGATGAGGAGCGGAAGGCGTTGCCTTCCTACCCAGTGTGAAAGTCGCCGAGATGTGGGATGTTTGTGTTGGCTTTGCGGCCTAGGCTGGACTGGCATTGTGTAGCCACCTCCAGAATCATCTGTGGGCCAGGCTGGACTTGTGTGGATGCTTCATTAAGGCATACACTGTGAACCCCTCCCTCCCGAGTAGCAGGAACTGGTGTGTAGCCCTATTATCAAAGGGACACCTTGGGGAGGTGGGGCTGGTATTTGTGGTACATTTGGCCCCCCAGGAAGGTTAGCTCCTTTGTACTGTGACTGATGTCATAGATTAACACATTACCACCCTCTTTGTCACGGGGCTGTCTTTTGTCCAAGATCTCCTGACCAGCCCGTACTATAGAAGACTGTCCCTGAAAAACTGGTCTCCAAAAAACATGGTCTCAAGACAGTGAGGAAGAAATAAAAATATGTACTTATTTGCTCAAGAAAAAAAGAAGCTAATAAGATTAGTTACCTGCTGGGCAGGGTGGGGACAGCAGGGAGAGAACAAAGGGAATAAAGCAGGAATGGGAGTTCCTTGCACACATCTTTTTGTTCAGACATGATTTTTGGAAGCAAACAGCACAACCTCTGCTTTCTACCTACCCACTTTATCATACGAACCAACCCCCTACTACTAGGGGGGTACCCCCTACTGTTAACCGTTTTCCTACAGCTTCTCCTAAACTGTGTGATCTGTCTAAATGGTTATACTATGTCTGGCCTAGTTTTACAAGAGGGAAAGTCTCACTTTGGTGAGGTTAAAGAGCCTCGGTCTCAATGACTTGAAGTGAGGTTTCCCATCAGATTGATATTAGGTCTCAGTTTAAAAAAATCCTACTATCAGCTCGGGGTCAGGCACAGGCCGATAAATTCATATCCCTAGTTTCCAGGAAGCTATGATCTCAGTGACAAATATTCAACATCATGGGGTTACAGAAGGAAATGAATGATTCCCTTATCATCCGAAAGGATTTAATGGCCAAAACAACTTTAAGAATATGAGTACTCCTTGTGGGTTGGCTTCCTAGGAGATACATGTAAGGTTCAGAAAGGTACAGAAAAGAGGCAAGGGAATTCCAGACAGTATCACCCACTGGGAGAAGGAAGTTGGAAGGGGTTGATGAGAAGGAAGGGAACAGGACTGCCATAGGAATGGGTAACACAGAAGGGCCCCGGCAGAATGCTTTGGGGACCTCCGAGTTCCAAGTCAAGGAGAATGTCGGGGGAGGAAGATGTCCATAGTGAGGCTGTGGGAAAGCTGGTGATTCCAGTCTCCAAACTTGAGTGCTCTGATGACTCCGTATTGAAATTTGGTGTTTACTTATTCTCTTTCTAAAGACTGGCTCAAAGAGCTTATCCAGGAAAAGGCAGGCACTGTATTACAAATTTACATCTGAAAAAAGTTTTGCATAGAAGGGAAATAACATGCAAGCTCTTTTAGTTGTTTTTACTTTTCCTTTTTCCTTTCTATTGGCTGAGCTGAGACACACAAGCAGGAAGAGAAGCGACTCTGTTTGCCTGAGCGAGCGGCTCTTTGTGTAGCCAGCTTGGTGGCAGGTAGTTAGGCATGAAAGGAGAGGTGTCAGAGGAAAACGCCTTTGTGATCTTGTCCCCTCCCCAGGCAAAGGGGTTTGGGCTCATTAGGGATTATGACACCAAGGAAAAGACAGAGTGAGAAAGCTCTGTGTGAGAAAAGACACAGTCCAGCCTGGTGGCCAGACATTAACATTTGGTTGAGCTGGACAGCAAAATGGAAACACTGAGAAAATCAAAATACAGACAACTCCTATCAGACCATGGTTCACTGTATCCTAAGTCTTAAAGAGGATTATAAGTTCACAGAAATCTGAAAAATACTTTAAGTGAGGATAACACCAACATCTGGCCTTCAAATTGCTGCCCTCCATTGTTTTTTTGTTGTTATTCCCTTTGAACAACACAACTTCCTTTGGGAGGAAGTTGACACCTGATTCCTTATGTTCTTTTCATCTGTGTCTGTCACTTTGCTGCAGCATCCATGCTCTGGATGGGGCAAACAACCCTTGTCCTGTGCCAGCGATGCCAGGGCACTCTCCCCACTGGGAATGTGCTCCCTTGTCTTTCCCCAACCTGTTCCAGGACCAGCCACTGGGGTCCAAAGAAGGTAATGACTCCCCCTCCACCACCTTCTGATGGTGCAGCTGACACATCCTGTCCTGGTGGTATGTTTGTTTTCTTGCTCCTCAGTGAAAAGTCAAGCCCTGACTTAACTTATTTACTTTCTTTTTCTTTCTTTCTTTTTTTGAGACAAGATCTCACTTTGTAGTTTAGGCTGGTCCTGAACTCAACCTTGAACTCTGCGATCCACCTGCCTCTGCCTCCTGAGTGCTGGGATTACAGTGTGAGCCACCACACCTGGCACTGTGGTATTTGATATTGATTGCTGGTGGGTGTGAGTCACCATGCCCAGCGTTGTTGTGTGTGGTTACTGGAGATCAAACCTGGGACCTTGTGCTTGCAAGGCAAGGTGCAGGAACCACTGAGCTAAATCTCTAGCTGCCCTGCTCTTTTTTTTTCTTCAATCGAGAACAAGATATAGTTTCTATATTTGTTTACCATTTGAGGAATGGATGTCTTCCTCTAAAGCAATGTTTGTTAAACATTTTTAATTTCAACAGTAAGAAACACATTTCACATGATCATCCAGTTTACACACACACACACACACACCCAAAAAGTTCTGTAAATTAATACTTACTCTGTTGGATGCATTCTGATATTTTGTCTTGTTTTTTTTAAAGGATTTGCTGGGACTTGTATGTAGAAAGCCATGATCCTAAAGTGTAGGGGAGAAGCAGTCATTGCTAAAGTGAGAAGAGCTTTGCTCATAAACCAGATCAGATCAGGATTAAGCTGTAAACAGATGCGGGCTCTGGCCAGCTCTGCTTTGCAGACCATGAGAATCCAGTCTCATCAGGAGACAGAGGGCCTGGCGGGGTTTACTGACAAAGGCGTTGGACTCTGTGCCCTTGGCCTGCTCTTTGCAGTTTTCCCGTTGAGTGCCTTACTTCTTTTATGGATCCATCCTCTGCCACAAAAAATTCCCACATTCTGCCTGGCATCCAAGCTACAAGATGTGATCAAAATACATAATGAGTGTTTAAATTTTAAAAAGTATATTACAGTAAAAGACCATTAATTCCTCTCAAAACGCACTCCCAGTTTGTACCTTTATTCCCTCATTTTCGCCATTTTTGAAAGCAGCTCTAGAAATTCTCTTCTGTGAGTATCTTTACCAGCTGTGGTAATGTATGTGGTGAATGCTGCTGCTGAGGACCATCCGGTGAAAGGCATGCTGTGAACACATGATGACGCATCCTCGTCCGCTTTACTCAGTGGATCTGGCACTGTGCCACTCCTGGATCTAACATAAAGTCAAAATAAGCTTGAAAAATAAAATATTGAACGGATTGAGAACACCGAGGCAGGCATGACAACACAACTGAAGACACTCACAAGAGAGGACTTCCAGAACCACTTCAGAAAGCAGTAAAAATGATGGGAGGAGTGTGCTTGAGATGGCGGGGGGGGGGGGGGTGTGGACTGATGGCAGTGTGTCTTTTGCTGCAATACATGTTTAAAAACTTAAACATTCACTGTATTTTGCAGTCAAACCTCATATATTCTACTCACACTCCTATGGCTGCTCATAGCACCTTGAACTGCAGTTTTTTTCTAGGGCGCTGGTTGCTCCCTAAGCCCCCAGAGAGAGATTGACTGGGAATGCAGATCATCAAGTTTGTGTTGAATGTTGCAGTTTAGTGGAGAGGGAGGCCAGGACAAGCCACTTTGGAACAGGGGGACAGGAGCTGCCCAGGGCCAGGGAATGGTGACCAGAATTGACAATGATTTATAGGATTCAGTGATCTTTTTATTCTGTGCAGAAATATCCCAATTTAAGACATTAAGGGGAAAAACAAAAAAATTGAGGAAAAATGTGGGATGTACAAGTAACCCTTGGCACATAAAGGGGCTCCCAGAGCGATAGTCACAGGAGAACTGAATGAACAGCCACGTGAAGGGAAGAACGGCCAGTGACAACCAAGTCCAGTGTGACCCAAGTGATGTCACAATTCCGTCTGTCCCAATAACGGTAACCACGCATATCTCATGAAGAAAGAAATAACAAACATGGTGGGCCATGTTCCTTGGGGGCCACCAGTGCAGGAAGAACCGGGATGGAAACATTCCAGCCAGGTTCTGTTGGCCTCTGGGCCTTCCCCACCTGTCTCTGTGCCTTCTACCGAATCGAGTGCATTCTAGGAGGACACTGTGGTCTCGCTATTTGCCAAGGGGGCAGAAATTTAACTTTTTCTGTTTGTTTTATGAGATAGGATATCATTATGTTGTTCAGGCTGACCTTGAACTTACTATGTAGCCTCAGCTGGCCTCAAACTTGCAGCAGTCTTCTTGCCTCAGCCTCTTGAGTGGTGAGATTATAGGCCTGTGCTAACATGCATGGCAAAATTTAACTTTGTGTGTGTGTGTGTGTGTGTGTGTGTGTGTGTTTGTGTGACACAGGGGCTCGCTTGTAGTTCAGGCTGGCTCTGAGCTCACTATGTAGCCCAGGTGAGGTTCAAACTCACAGCAATCCTCCTGCCTCTGCCTCTCAAGCACTAGGATTACAGGCGTGAGCCACCACGCCTGGCACTGTGATATGTGGTACTGATTGCTGGTGAGCGTGAGTCTCCATGCCCAGCATTGTTGTACATGGTTACCGGGGATGGAACCCGGGTCCCCCACTTGCAAGACAGATGCCAGAACCACTGAGCTAAATCCTTGGCCCAAAATTGAACTTTTAAAATGAATTTGAGGGCTGGGAATGTAGCTCAGTGGCACAGCTTGTGCCTAGTAAGTACAAGGTCCTGTGTTTAATCCCTGGTTCTGCCCAAAAAATCTTTTTTGAGCGATCCTATAGAGGGAAACAAAAGCATGAAGTTTACTTTTAATTATCTACTGAGTGTTACTTTGTCACACAGTGTAGTTTTAACCCTTCTGGTTATTTGTGTGTCTCAAAATTTGTATGTTGAAACCTGGCCCCCAGTGAGGTACAATGAGGTTGTTTTGGAAATGATTAGGTTACAGGGACTGAACCTTCATGCATGGTATAAATTTCTTCAAGAAAAAAATAAAAGAAATCTCTAAGTTGGGAGTAGTGACACATGCCTATAATTCCAGGACTCTGAAAGACCAAGGCAAGAGGATTGCAAGTCTAGGGTGAGCTTGTCCTACAAAAAAAAAAAAGGCTCAGAATATTGCTCAGTGTAAAGGCTCTGGGTTCAGTGCCTAATGAGAGAGACAGAGACAGAGACAGAGAAACAAAGATCCTGTGCCACAAAGACACAAGGACACAGGTAGACATTTAAGAACCAGGAAATTGGCCCTCACTAGACATAAATCTGTGGGCACCTTGATCTCATACTTTCCAGATTCTAGAACCTGTGAACAATACCGTTCTGTTACTCAGAGGCCACTGAGTCTATGGTACTCTGTCAGAGTAGCCTGCACGGACTGAGACACCATTGTGTGCCTCATTTACCAAACACAAAAAGTAGGACTCAGCCCATATTCCCAGGTGTGCAGTTTCCAGCTCCTGAGGTAAAGTGGCCAACCTGGCTCTGTGGAGGAAAAGGGGCCTGGCTGAGTTCTGTGGGCTTGGGAGGAAATCAGTTTCTTCTTTGCCCCTATTTCCCCTAACTTGCAGACCTTGAGTATCTTTTCCCAGGCTGCTCATGAGGAGGGAAAGAAGGGTTGTGCTCAGCAGCAGCTAACATTCCTGATGAGGTTGACTTTTCCAAGCCAGGCAAGGCTATGTCTTTGGGTGCAAGGAGGGAGGAGGTGGTTAGTGACAAGCCAGACAGGGCAGAGAACATTTTTCCCCATGTGGAGTGGTAGAAAGCAAGACTGGCAGACAGACATGGGCCTTGCCCTGGGAAGCCCTAGTCAGAATTTTCTGGAACTTATTTTATAGGACAGGTAGTGAGGAAGATTTTTTTTGGTGGTGGTGGTATTGGGAATTGAATCCTGGAAATTTTCATTGAGCTAAGTCTCTAGCACTTTAAAATTGTTTTTAAAAAGTTTTTACTATGTTGCTCAGGTGGTTGGGCTAGGCTTGAACTTGTGATCCTCCTGCCTCAGCCTTCTAGCATGCTGGGATTACAGGCATGCACCATCATGTCTGGGAAAGACTTTTGTAACGGTGGTTCAGGACTGGCCACCTGTGCTGACTGGTTTGCTTGAGTTGGGGCAGGAAGCTGGGAAGTAGCTGCAGGTGAGCAGGTTGATGGCAAAACTCAAGGCCAGTGACAGTGGGAATACCAGGCACAGAAGTCCAAACGGGGGCCCTGGCTTCCTTGCACTCTGTATGTTTTCCCTGCCTTGTGCTCTGTCTGCTGTTCTCTTCCTGTCCTCCTATTGCTGCTCCTACAGCCCATAGCAGCCCTGTGTTCTTCTCTTATCCATGTCAGTGTGTTAATGGCACTTAGCCAACACTTTTGATGATTAAGATGGACCCTCTCTGAGGAGCTCAGGCTGTGCTATGTGGGTCCTGAGCACAGAAGGCGCTGGCCCAGTCTTTCTTTGGTGTGAGCAGAAGAAAGCCAGTGCTTCTCTACCTCACAGAAAGCCGGAGCATGTGGCAGCACCTGACATCAGGTGTGGCACAGCCTGCTGGGTGAGAAGAGGAGCTGACACCTCTAGGCCCCCGAGGGTGGCAGCTGCTTCTACTCCTTGTCACAGAAAGTAGGTCACCCAGTGTCTAGATGCAGAGGCCTGACTGCTGCCTTGAGGGACCTAATCAGAAAAGAGAGGCATTCAGAGAACAGCCCCAGGCAGGGCACCTGGGTGAGGATCTCAAAATGGCGGCCCATGGGTCCCTTCTACCTGTAGATGGGTTCAGTTTGGCCAAATCAGGCCCTCCCAAGCTTCATTATGTTACACCTTCTTCTGTGCCTCATGCACCTGCCTCCCTAGTCTTGCCTCCAACCTTGTGATTTGCCAACCCCATCCAAGCAGGGCACATGGAGATACACCTCAGGACTCTGCAGAAAGTGAAACAAACACACAGAGAAAGAGGACTGACCGTGCCAGATCCCATGCAGAGGCAGACGTCAGTGTTTCAAACACTGAGTGAGATCAGTCACCTGGGGCCAGATACAGGGATGCACTGAGGTGAGTGCAAACAGGACCCGGCTGGAAGTGACTGTGGGGTGAGTACGCGGAGGAAGTTGTCCCATGGTGGGGAAGGACATGTGGGAGCCTCTGGAGAAAGTTTGCATGCCTAGGCTTTGTGCCACATGCAGCAGGGACCTTGGACTGATGCTCCTGCATGGGGAGTAATTAGGAGGACACACATGGATAGACTGGAAGACCGGGCCACCCAGAAGCCAAATAATCTAGGAAAGGTGGCAGCCAGGCCTGGGAGCTGAAAGAGGCAGTGATGTGGGAGAAGTCTCTGAGGGTGCAGACGAACACAGTGTGGAAGTTGAAAGATCCATCTAGGTTGGAGCTCCAGAGGGCATAGGGGAAGGGCAGCTCTGACTTGAAACAGGCTCCCGAGAGGGATAGAGGTGCAGTGGGCACAGGTACACGGAGGTGGTGATTCAGTTGCAAGGATGAGCGAGGTCAAACCCCAAAGGGACATCTTAGGAGAGAGATACTGGGGATGGGGGAAAGCAAAGGTGGGAAGAAGACTGAGGGAATGGACAGGGGAGGCCCACAGGTATCCTCAAAATGGTGGCCCATGGGCCGTGCTGAAAGAGAGCTTCATCCTCATGATCAGTTGCAAAGTATTTAGAACAAGAGAGAGCTGAGAAGATGCTGGGGCATTTGGGGTTCGGAGGTGACCGAGCTTCCAGCAGGTGTAGGGGATGGAGTGCGTGGAGAGGCAGGAAGCAGCAGATACACAGGCCACTCTCACAGGAAGTCTGCAGTGGACAGAATAGCAACCAGACCAAGAGGAGACTTGTGGATGTGAAGAGGTGAATGAATGGCAGATAATGAGAGAGAAGTCCTGTGTCTGCTGAGGACAAAGACAGTGAGGGAAAAAAGAGCCAGAGAAGTAGATGGAGATGCTAATCTTGGGTTTCACAACAGCCTCCCGGCACCCCCCTCCACAGTCTTGTTCTGGGTCTGCCTGCCTGTGCCAGCCCTGGTCTTGCCATGGCTCTGCTCTTCCTTCTCCTTGGTAGGCAGAAGAGTGAAGTGAGACAATGATGTGTTTCCCTGTCTGCCACCTATTTATTCCTCTCTCTTTTCTCCATCCTGGGGCCCCATCAGAACTGTCAGATAGAACTCATCCAGAGGGTGGTAACCACTGTGATGTGCTGTGAATGGGCCTCTCACCGTGACAGGAAGTGAAAGTGGGTAACTGGGAGGTGAGGAGAGGACCTGCCTAACCAGCAGCACTTTTAGCTGGGAGCTCCGGGAGCAGCCTCTGCTGGAGGTAGTGCTGCAGACTGCAAGTTCCTAACAGAGGCATCTCTGCCTCTGAGGTTTTGTTACCCACGATGACTCTGTAACAACCACTGTGCCAATACCAGGCTCACAGGGGTGGGAAGATCAACAATCAAGAGGCGGCGCCAGGGTGACCTCACTGGAAAAGCAAACTTACACCCCACTCTCTGCGGAAAGGAGGCGTCATAAGCTGGGCCACGGGAGGCTGTTTAGGAAAAGTGGGGGCCAGGAGAGAGGGGAGTAGAGGGAGGAAGAACTCGGGCTACATGGAGAGAGCCAGAGCACTGGGATGCCAAGAGCTAGGCAGGGAAGGTGAAGAGAAATGTACTGCTGAGGGTCTAGTAAAAGATTTCAATCAGAGATTTAAAGAGATATGAGGGCGAGGTGCTGATGTTGGTAAAGATGTGGGTGGGCCATTAAAGCAATGGCCACCTAAGATATGAAAGAGATCTAAAAATATCCCCCTACCTTGAACCTGGCACTTTCTCTTTCATGCAGGGTGGGTATTTAAATTGGCATACTATCTTACGAAATGAAAACATTCATGTAGTTTATGATCCAGATAATCCACTTGAATGAAGGCAGATGAACACTCTCACCCACATACACACACCACGTAGTGGATTATTACAGATACTACAAGGAAGCAATTAGGGAAATCTACAAGCAATGACAGGCAAAGGTACCTAAGAGACTGTTAAAGAACAGAGCAAGTTGCATTACTCCATGGTATGATTTTGTTTCAGTAAGATGGTATATATTAGAGAAAAATATAAATACCTCATGTGTGTGTTACACAGGGAACTTCGTTTTTTTTTTGAGACAGGGTCCCATGTAGTTCAGGCTGACCTTGAACTCAAGCTCCAGCAATCCTCCTACCTTAGCCTCCTGAGTGCTGGGATAACAGGCATGTCCCACGGCAAGGAATTATTAATATTGGCAAGGAATTAACTAATATTAATAAGTAGGGATTAGATTAAGAAGTGAGCATTCTAAGGAGATGCGGTTTTCATTTGACATTTTCTCTATGTTATCATTTTCACATGAGCAACTTTTATTTTTATAATAATTTTTGGGGCCAGGATTTAGCTCAGTGGTTCACCTGTCTGTCTGGCAAGTGCAAGGTCCTGAGTTTGATCCCCAGTACCACGTACCACAGTGCTGGGTGTGGTGGTTCATGCCTGTAATCCTAGCACTCAGAAGGCAGAGGCAGGAGGATTACCATGAGTCCAAGGCTAGCCTGGGCTACACAGTGAGCTCAGGACCAGCCTGAACTACAAAGCAAGATCCTGTCTCAAAAAAACTAAAAAACAAACAAAACAAAACAAAAGTAATATTTGAAAAATCTAAATGCTCTCTTTCCCTAAATGATTTTACTTATTAGTCTAATTGTCTTTATGACCATTTATTTTTTTTGGTACCAGGAATCAAACTCAGACCTTGCACTTGCCAGGCCGGCACAGTACCAATGAACTACATCCCAGTTTGTTTTTCTTTTTTGGTACCAGGGATTGAACTTGGGACCTTGGGCTTATGAGGCAGAACCACTGAGCTAAATCCCTAGCCTTCGGCCCCAGTTCTAGATGGCCATATTATGCAAAGGAGTCAAAACATAAATTTGATAAACAGGAATCCTTATGGAGAGAATGGATGATGGTATGTATTTACAACTGAAATCTTCTTGGAAGATGAAGTACTCTTTCCCTTCTATGTTCTAGCTTGGAAGTTCTACTCTTATTTCTCTAACTGGCTCCTCTGGCTTGAATCTAGAGATGACACACAGTGCTGAGAATGCTAGACTCAGAAGTGTATATCTATCCTGTGTAGGCTGGACCACTGTGCCACGACCCTGGGCTCTACTTTCTTTCTTTTTTTTTTTTGAGGCTAGCCCTGAGCTCACTATGTTGCCCAGGTGAATCCTGATCTCACAGCAATCCCCCTTCTCTGACTCCCAAGTGCCAGGATTACAGGTGTGAGCCACCATGCCTGGCACTGTGGTATGTGGTACTGATTGCTGATGAGCGAGAGTCACCACACCAGCATTGTTGTATGTGGTTACTTAGGATCGAACTCAGGACCTAGCACTGGCAAGGCAGATGCCAGAGCTAAATCCCCAGCCCATCTACTTTTTTATGTGTTAGGTGCATGATGGAGGGCTCTTAAACCCTCATTTCCTTGTGTGATAGGGTAGAAATACTTGTACTGCCTACATCAGAGTTGTGAAGTTGAAATGAAATGATGCTTTTTGAAAATAACTGGAGCCAGAGGGTAGGCCTGTACATATATTTAAGGTTTTTATAAGTCATCATCAATTAAAAAGTAGAGGCATTATCCAAGATGACTGTTAAACAGTTCAATTTCCAACCCAGCATCGCGGTGTACATCTGTAATCCCAGCACTCTGGGAGCCTGCACAGAAGGGTCATGAGTTTGAGCCCAGCCTGCATAATAGCAAGAGTCTGTTTCAAAAAATAAAAGCAAAGTAAGCTGTGCCATATGCTGGTACAAATTTTTAATGTCGATTGTGATCATGATGTGTATATAAAGTATACCAATAAAATCAATTAATTAAAAATCAACAACAACAAAAAGAAAAGCAGCTGGGGATGTAACTCAATGCAAGGTTCCCTTTTGCTCCTCCTCCCCATTCAGTTCCCTGCAGATGGTGGGTACTGAACAGTGGAATAAACAGACAGTCCTGAGTTGTATATATTTTGAGGTAACAGTTCCCCATACCCCAAAGAATACAGTCACTTTAGAAAATAAATTTTGAAGAAAATCTGAGCAAAATGGATGAAACTACTAACTACATAAGTATTTTTCCTAAAAGATGCTAAGTGTAGTGATATGAAATTTGGGGATGTCCCAAATCCAATTAGCATTCAAATGAGTGTTTGCTAAATGCCAGGTACAGTGCTAAGCACCTAAGTGAATCAAGGTTCATAACAACCCCGTTATCTGCACATCACAGAGGAGGAAAGGAAGCCACCGAGAGCTTAAGGAACTTGCCCAAAGTCATTGCAAATAATGGTGGAGCGAGGAGTCTTATTTCAAATAGTCTAACTCAAGCAGTCCTGTGTTGATTACCTTTCACCTGAAGCAGTAAAGTGCTTCTTCAGAAAAATAGGACTGTGGTTTTTCAACATCCGACTGGAAAAGAATGTGTAAACATATTGTTTCTAAACTTATCAGGTAACAAGAATCACTCATATAATTGGTTTCCAGGCAGCAATGTGCTGGGTTCAGTTCCAGGCATCAAAACAAAACCAAACCAAACCAAACCAAACCAATCTAAACCAAAAAAGCAATTCTGATATACCACATCTGGGATGGGGCCCGAGATTTTGCAAGTTCCCTTGTTGTTGGCCCGTGGACCACAGTAGGAGGAGCAAGGCTCTTGGGAGAGGCTGAGAGGGTCCCCATCACTGGAAAATGGTCTCTCTACTGACACGAAGAGAGGGAGCACTGCTCAGAACTTCAGTATTCCGTGAGGCAGTTTCCAACAGCTGAAGCCCCTCATTGAGCTTCCCAACACCTCTACGTTGGTATAACAGCAAAGCTGAGGTAGAACCCTCTGGACTCTGGTCATTCCCTGAGCCAGCTTTTTCTTCCCCTGAGCTCCAGGGGGCACTTCCTGTCTAGGCCAGGAAATGAACAGGAGGCCGAGCTGCCTGGGAGCTTGTGCTATCCAGCCGAGCCGAGCCGAGCCTAGCCTCCCTGGTGCTAAGGTGCCCTGGGGACATGTGGCCTGGCAGTTTTTCATGTTCTGGAAATGTTTGTGCAGAGTTAGCACATCAGGGTGTACCAGGAGATGTGGGATGTGGACCAGGCCTGGCAGGTCTGGATCTGGGAAGCAGCGGTGAGAGGTGACTCTCCCTCCTGGACTGTTGTTTGCATGGCTAGGCCTTGCTGGGATGCTCAGTGTTTTGTGACAGCCAGCGCTGGGCAAGATGGTGTTCTCCTAGATCCACAGCAGGCTCTTTGCTGAAGGATGAAGAGCCAGGAGCAGCCACAGAGAGACGGGAAGCTGCACGGCTCCTCCTGGAGATGACTGTGTGGATGATTCATGTCCTGCCACCCCCTCACTTTCTCAGCCCGAAGCCACATGTTCCACGGTGTGGGGACAGCCAGTTGCCCCCTCCTCTTTAGCCACAGGGTCTTTACTACACTTGGATCCTGTGGTTTTTTAAATTGCTTTTCTTCCCTAGTCAACAGCTGAGAAAGGAGAGATTTGGAGAAAACAGGAAATCCTAATTTATGGCTCCCCTGGGGTCTTTCTGAAGTGGTATCTTGATGCCAAATCAGAGGACCAAAATTTGGGAACATTTCAGGCTGTAAGACCTGTGCTCCTGCCAGGCATGGTGGTACATGCCTATAGCCCTAGCACTTGGGAGGCTGTGGCAGGAGGACTGCCAAAAGTTCAAGGCCATCTAAGGTGGGAGTAGGGGAGGGGATATTATGCTCCTGTTCCCTCTGGATCCTCTGCCACATCATGTCCTTTGACCCAAAGTTAAAGGAAGGGACCAGGCACTGAGCAGCCAAGGAGGAGGTGCCTAAATGTGGAGTGGAGGGCCCACTTCTTGTTGGCAGAGAAATGGACTACCTAGTTTGCCTGGCACAACCAAAACTTAAACTCTTTCTTGGCGTGGGACACTGACCTGTCCACACCAGAGGCTGGCTAATTACATGCTTCAAAGCACCCCTGTGCCTTCCCTGTGGAGTGCATGGCACAGTCATGGACCCTGGATGCCCAGTCCTATTCCGTGTGGCAGGAGGAAATAGGAAAATTTCTGGAGACAGAGAGGCCAGCTGCACTGAGCGTAAGTGGAGAACCAGTGGTGACACGGGCACGCACCTTCCTGGGAACACTACTCAGAACATATTTCCTGCACAAGTTAACTACAGATGGGTTTGGCCTTGCAAGATGGGTTTCCTGTTTGAGAAGACGCTGGAGAAGGGTTCTCACCAAGTAAGACACGGTCAGGCTGTGACTTTGTTTCTGGAGAGAACATATGCTCTGGCTTCCCGGTTCTTTTGACTCCAGGGAAACTGGCGCACATGCTGCAGGCTGGTCTCCTAGAACTGCCAGTTTTCTCTTCCAGCAGGGTCTGAGAAGGTTTAAAACACGAGCTGTAAATAAGGGAAGAATATAAGTGCAAATAAGAGTTAACACCCAGGGCTTTGTACTTGGTTGGTACTTCCTGGCATCCTGGAGTGTTTGTTAGGTTCTGCACTGGTTTAACTGTGCCTTCATTTTCTGTGCCTGTTTCCTTGTCCCTAAAGAAGGTACCTCCTTGTCTCATGAAACATGCTGAGGCTCTGAAACTGCGCCTGGCACAGGCAAGCAGTTCACTGCAAGGCAGACATCATTTTTCCCTCATTTACTGGTGGTGGGGAGGGACTGGCAGGTAGAGGTGATTCTCTAGGTCGAAGGCTCCCACCGTCTGTCCCTGCAGGTTCCCTCCTCCTGCTCCCACCCAAGTCCTCATGGGAGGCCTCTGAAATGGCCTTTGATCTTGCTCTGGCTCCACATTGTTCCCATGCCTACTTGAGTTCCACCTCCACCCAGAAGACTTTTTCCAGAACACTTATGTCCTGCACAAAGCACGTTGACCTCAGATGGACTTCCTCTAGGCTCACAAAGTGTCCACAGGGACTGTCTCCTCCTTTTGTCCTGACTTCTGCAGGCCTGGAGGGACTGTCATAACACCTTCCTAGCTCTTGACATTTCAACTCCACCCACAGAGTTAGAGAGACGGCAATATTCCCAAGAAATTCCGAATCTGCAGAGCCTGGCTTAGCGTTCCGCAGCCTGTGGAAGGTTATCCTCTTCTGTCTTGTGTGGGTGCTAACAGCCAGGGACCCTTGCATTCGTGGGGCTCAGTGGCAGTGTGACTCACCACGGATTCTGGGGGCAGTCACAATTTCTCTCCCCCCAAGTTGTCCAGGCCAGGCCAGGGAGCCCATGTACACAAGCCACTCCCACTCTGACAGCAGTCCTATTTGCATGGACCTCACTCTGAGCCAGAAGGGCAAAGGTTCAGAGAGCTTGGCCCACAGGTATGGTGGCATCTGATTGCTGGTCACACACCTCACTTCAAACCCAGGCTGTCAGTCACCAGTTAATTGGTGAATAAAAGATAAGATGACTTAGTTGTGCTAGATGTCTCTGAGAAAAGCGAGGCAGACACTGATTGATTTAGTCCTCCCCATAGCTCTGGGAAGAAAAGACTCCCCATCTCTCCTCCTCAGAGACAATGAAACAGGCAGAGAATGTAACTGTCCATGGTCACATGGTTAGTGAGTAGCCAAATAAGTAGTCTGGTCTCACTGTTCATGTGGTTATACACTAGATGAAGAGGACTCCCTAAGATTATAAAGCATATTTGCACCAATGCCTTGATTCTACAAGCATTTAATGACCCTCAGGTCTGTGTGTGTTTTGAGGTAGGTTCTCACTAAGTAGTTCAGGGCAACTCACAGCAATTGTGCTTCTACCTCTGTGCTTGGATTACAGGGTTGCACAACCATGCCTGGATTCCCTCAGGTTCTCTTGGTATCTTTCCCTAGCATTTCCGGAGAGAGCCAGGATCAAGGTGATTGGTTTTTGTGAGAAGGGGGTCCTCTCATCCCTCCTTTCCTGGTTTCAAGCTTGACACCCATGGATCCTCTTCTCCAACCTAAACCCTCTCCCACATACCAACTTCCTAATAGAACTGTGCTCTTGTATCTTGACCTTGACAGATAGGGTTTCACATGATTCCTCTGCCCCCAAGTTGTCCAGCAAGCATTTGCTATTATCACAGACTGGCCAAAACATCCCTGTGAACAGATGGAAATAAAACATAGTGGGAAAAGTTGTAGGTGATTCCCCTACAAATAATGACTTTGAAAATTACTGGGTTTTTTTTGAGACTGTGTCTCATTTTGTAGTTTAGGCTGGTCCTGAAGTCAGTCATGAACTCAGCAATCCTCCTGCCTCTGCCTCCCAAGTGCTGGGATTACAGGCGTGAGCCACCATGTCTGGCACTGTAGTATGTGGTACTGATTGCTGGTGGGCATGAGTCACTGTGCCCGGCATTGTTGTATGTCGTTAACAGGGATCAAACCTGGGCCTTTGAGCTTGCAAGGCAGGCACCTGAACCACTGAGCTAAATCCCCGGTCCCTGACAACTACTGTTTTAATTGACCAAAAGCAAGGACCTTTAACAGTTCAATATTTCTTTCGTTCAATGTCCTCACAACTTTCAGATGCAGGTAGAGGGCATGGCATATTTGAAGGTGTCAGAGTTACACTCCAGGGGCAGTGCACTGAGACAGAAACCTTCACTTCTGCACCTGACCTTGGGACCTAGAGCTTTGTGTCACTCATGTAACTCTACCAGGAGCTCACTCAGGTAAAGTTTAGTCCTTCATAGATGACTCAGAAACAGTGGCAACTTATCTTAGTTCCTGCTTCAGTGTCCTGCAGCTAGAGACAGTAAGAATGTGGAGTGGGCTCCAGAACATTCTAAATTTGCTAATCTGGCTGGAACATCTTAATCTCACTACAATCTCATCAAGAGACCAGGATTTAAGCTCCCACAATATGACTGGTGAAGTCTTGAGTTTCAGCCATACACCCTAAAATGCACAGGACAAATTTGATTCATGTCCAAACCACACTGTGTATCACAAGGGGGGTCAGGAAGCAATCTTTCTCTCAAAAAGGAAGGAAAGCTTCCAGAATACAAAGAATAGTCCACCTTCTTGTGCTTTTTCCTATACTCGTAAATAGGCACATTCCAGGGAAAGAACAAGACAGAAAATAGCATTTCTTGAAGGTCCACTGGGTTCTAGTCACACCAGTTAACTCTTTGAATTCCAGCCACACATTTTGCATTCTCGAGAATTCGGTCTGAGAATTTTGGGATTCGCTCAGGGTGACACACTGCAGCAATTTAAGTCAGAATTTGAATCTGAAGCAGTGTGGTTCACTCCGGGATGCCTCTTAACAGACTGCAGGTCGGTCGTGGGGAAATTAATGACCCACAGCTATCCTTTAGCCGCTCTGCGCCACGACTGGGGCCTCAAGCTGGTTCTCATGACTCAATCTTCCTGTTTTCACCCAAGTGCCTGACTGCAGGAGTAAAGCGACCACGTGAGCAACTCCCCCCCCCCCCCATGAGCAAGGGACAGAGTTTGTCTAGTGAAGAGCAAGTCACAGGTGTGACAATGAGCCAGGAACGGATCCCTAGGGTAAGCCTTCTCTTGGTTCGTCACCAGGCGGACTCGGGGTAACCCGACCAGATGTGACCAACCGGAGAAGCAGGTCGGAACTGCGCTCAAAGTGTGGCCAGACACACAAAACGTGGCCGCGTGGGAGGAACTAGGGATGACCTTGAGCGTACCTTCAGTTACTCCCTATTATGACCTCCGGGAACCGGGCGAGGGTCCCCGGCGGTCTCGGTCGGTCACCAGCCAGGGACAGACAGAGTCGGGATGACCAGGCGAGGCCGCAGGGAGGGGCTGTCCTACCCCACGTGGACCAGCTGCTCGTGAGGGCGTGGCCGCCGGCACAGGCCGGACCAATGAGCAGCACCGTTGGGCTCACCCAGCCCGGCACGCTTGGCCGGCGGGAGGGGGGGGGCTGCGTCACTCAGGGGGCGGGGCTTCGGGCCGGCGCGAGGCGCGGCAGGTCACGCGGGTCGCTGCGCCGGCTATAAGTAAGGGCGGGCGGCACACTCCGCCAGAGTGATGGCTGCCGGCGTGCATTGCATGTTTTCTCTTCTCAGCTGCTGAGGTGCCCGCAGCTTCGTCCGGGTGGGTCGCGAGCCCAGCGGAGCCTTGCCCGGTTCCCTGTGCTGGGCTCCTTGATCGCCGGCTGTAGGTGCGTGCGTCCGTGGCTCCAGCCAGCCGCCGCAGCCCTGCTCTCATCGTCTCGCTGGCCCCCCGTTTCCTCTGGTGAGTGGCGCCGCCCGGCAAAGTCTCTTTCTTCTCCGGGGCCCAGGACAACGCGGCAAGGGAGGCTGCTGGGCCTGGGCGGCGCGCCCGTTGTCGCCTTGCTTCCTCCCCCACCCTGTCGCCCGCCCGCGGGCCTTTTTGGCGGTCCCGGGGCTGCGCGCATGGGAACGGCTCTTTTTCCGGTTTTCGCGCGTAGGGCGCGCGCGGGCTGACTGCTGGCGGTCGGGGACCGGGCAGGCGCGGGGGATCCTGGGCACCACGTGCCCCGCCGCCGCCCCTCGCCTCCTGCGGGGGATCTGGGCGGCGGGCTCGGAGGGCCGGGCGGGTTGCGGATGTGAGCTTGCGGGACCCGCTGCTATTGTTAGTTTTTCTTTCTCGCTCCCCAGGATGAATTTGCGTCCTATCTGTAATCCGCCATGGAATTCTGCTCCGTGCTTCTAGCCTTCCAGAGCCAAAGACATCCCAGACAACAGACGCCCATACGCAGTGTATAGCAGTAACTCCCGACCCGGTTTCTCTGCCGTAGTTTACAGTATTTAATTTTATATTATATATATTGTAATTATAGCATTTTTGATACCTCATATTTCTGTTTACACATCTTGAAAGCCGCTCAGTAATTCTCCCGTTAATTAAAAAGAAAAAACCACTACTCTAGAGAATGGCTGCTACTACTACTACTGATTTCGCTCCATTATGGATGCTCATCTTGGGCTTCATCATTGCATTTATCTTGGCATTCTCCGTGGGAGCCAATGATGTAGCAAATTCGTTTGGTACCGCTGTGGGCTCAGGTGTAGTGACCCTGAAGCAAGCCTGCATCCTGGCTAGCATCTTTGAAACCGTGGGCTCCGTCTTACTGGGTGCCAAAGTGAGCGAAACCATCCGGAAAGGGTTGATTGATGTAGAGATGTACAACACCACAGAGCTGATGGCGGGCTCAGTCAGTGCTATGTTTGGTAAGTTCTCGTTGTGTTCTGTACTCTCAGTGGTGGATGAGCAAATTTGTATCCAGGGTAGTGCCCTTGTGATGCTGAACCTGTCAGATGATTTCCATCAAAATGCATTGATTACATAGTGGGGATTTTTGCCATTTACTTGATTAAATTTGACTCTTGTTTCAGGTTCTGCGGTGTGGCAACTAGGGGCTTCATTTTTGAAGCTTCCCATTTCTGGGACCCATTGTATTGTCGGTGCAACCATTGGTTTCTCTCTTGTGGCTAAGGGGCAAGAGGGTGTCAAGTGGTCTGAACTCATAAAAATAGGTATGTTTAATTCTGAATGAGTTAATTTCTATTTTTGTCATAGACTGTGGTGATATTGTATATGCTAGTATATGATATGAAGTAGAGGGACAGATGAAAATAGACCGTATAAGTACTTTTTCTTGGATTCCATTAGTTGATCTTTTGTTCTTACTGTGTTCTATTCCAGTGATGTCTTGGTTCGTCTCTCCACTGCTCTCTGGTATTATGTCTGGAGTTCTATTCTTCCTTGTTCGTGCGTTCATCCTCCGAAAGGTAATCTTCTTCCTCCCTTTTATGACCTTTCATGGGTCATACACGATCTTACTCAAACTTGATATTCTTGCAGATGTGATTGGTGTGTAGCTAGGGGCCATGGGAAGTTATAAAAATTCTTTGTTTAGAGTGTATATATACATATGTATGTTGTGCAGCTCTGAAAATGCATATTTTTAGTACCCAAGAAGCCATTTAGGAAGGAAAAATTGAGTTCCATGCGTTGCCAAGAAATAGAGACTGAAATGAAAAACTCTGGAAGTTTATTTAAAAGTGGCTTTGTCTGGCCAGGAATTTAGCTCAGTGGTTCCGGTGCCTGTCTTGCAAACACAAGGACCTGGGTTCAATCCCTGATAACCACATATAACAGTGCTGGGCGTGGAGACTCACACCCACCAGCAGTCAGAACTACATACCACAGTGCCTGGCGTGGTGGCTCATGCCTGTATCACAGCACTTGGGAGGCAGAGGCAGGAGGATTGCTGTGAGTTCGGGGCTCAGCTCAGGGCCAGCCTGAACTACAAAAAGCGAGACCCTGTCTCAAAACAAAAAAAAGTGCCTATGTCTAGCTGTATGCAGGTTACTACTCTAAACCACCACTATTCAGGCAAATACGAATTGTAAACTTGATGTTCAACTAGTCACAGTATCCCCTGTGGCTTTTTCTTTTTTCTCTGTTTTTTTTTTTTTTTTTGGTTTGTTTGTTACTGGGATTGGAACTCAAGACCTTGCACTTGGCAGGCAAGCACTGTGCCATTGAGTTACATCCCCAGCCCCCTTGTGGCTTTTTCTAAGATGCCAATGATGGCTCTTTCAAGTGTTGACTAACATGACCAATTTATAAGCTGCTAAATGAAGGCCCTGCCTCCCACAGTGACTACAATTTCTCAGAATGGGTAAAAATAAACAGTGAAAGTAGGTGGGGTTTTTTGGGGTGGAGGGCAGAACATTCAGACAACAATTTAATTTCTAGTCCATTTGAAAATTCCTTTTGACTTTACAGACCTAGTAGTATTTCTTTTATCAAGAAGTCTGATGCTGGCTCCACAATAAATGTAGACAACAAGGTATTATGTTGGCATTGGGCTAAGTTACAGTAAGAATAAATGCATTTTTCTCAGGGGATGAAGTTGTCTTTTTTCCCAGGTGAATGGCTTTTAACTCTCCATTGTTAAGTTCTTTAAAAAGTGCCCATAAACTGGAAATCTGAGTGAAGGAAGATAGGCAGCTTAATCCCCAGGGGGTAAGAATGTATTTAGACCCCCACTTGTCTGGTCTAGTTTTAAGCTTCTCTGGGGTAGGATTTGTGTCTGTCTCCTTAAAAGATCTGTAACTGGTAAAGTGACTCACTGATCACTATTATGGAACAGATTGAGTCTGGCAGAACATAACAGTTTCACATTTTGAACGTTTGAGGCATGTATAGCTTGGCATAATGTGACTGAAAGTAAATGGTTTACTGATATTCTTAAGTTTGGTAGTGTTTCAGCGAGCAGATATGATTAGCATCCACCTTCTACTCATGACTGATGTGTAATAATTTGCATAAATTATGAGGCTGTCATAAATTGTGAGGCTGTCAGTGATCAGGACCTGAGTTGTTACTGTTTTTATTGGAGTAGTATATCTTACTGGATCTAGACAATCAGAAGAATTCATAGGATTCCCATACGAAGGATTA
>PVIR01016461.1:0-36595 GCA_004026965.1 Petromus typicus | reverse complement strand
GTAAATGGCTGAATCAAACCATTTCCGCTATTTGATGGAGAAACTATGAATCAAACTGAAGTCTCCTATTCCAGGTACTAAGAGCATAAACATTCCCAAAGCATCATCGGTTGTCATGATGAAGTCACTCAGTAAATCCAGCTGAATTTGCAAGTCAAAGTCAAGTTCAAGGACAGAGAACAAAAGGCAAATAAAATCACTCACAGTAACACGTTCTCTGATCTGATACTTTGTAGTGGATCACAAAGAAGATCATACTATAGCACAGGGGTCAAAACACTACCTCACAAGATTGGGAGAATAAAAGTTATTGAGGATAGTATCTTTATGAAATGTCTAACTGAACTCCACTCTATATTTCTCCAGAAACAAGTCATGTTCTATACATTGAAAGTGCACTCAGCAATCTTGCTCAAGAGTCTCGGGATCCAAAGTACTTATAAACAAGGAAAGAAAATGGGAAGTGTCCGGTGTGATGATTAGATAGATTAGCAATGAGCATAATAACTGAATGATTGTGTATACTCAAAGTGTGAACCTCCACACCTGCAAAAGTCCTCGATAAATCACAAACCCTGTGATACCAATCAAGCTCCTAGAGGCTCTGTAAGCTATAAATTACACTTCAATGAACTCACCTCAATTACCCACTTTCCAACAGAAGCAGCTATCCTAAAGGTGGGGAAGGATGATTTCAAAGCATTTTTTTCACTAGTAAAGAATAACAACTAATTCAGGATATTCTTAGAAAAAGAATTTTCACAATCACATCCATAAATTTCAATGACCTTGCTAATAAAGTGAAGCAATTCTTAGAAAATACAAAGCCACAGGCCAGATATTTAATAGCTGCCTAATTGGCAGGAGAAAAAAACACAAGCTTACAAGACTTAATTTCAGAGTTGTATTGCAGCACACTGAAGACATTCAGTTTTGAAGACCTAACGTACAATACTCGCAAATTTATAAGAATGCAGTTACTACCAGATTAGAGGAGTAAATATAACATCCTATAAATAAAAACACTCTTAATGTAGTTTTAAATACCTTTTCCGAGGTCAATCAGCACGGCTGCAGAAAGTATATTACCCTGACAGCACTTTACCTGAAGCACCTGACTATGCACAGCTAATTTTCAATAAGATGGCTTTTCAAAGGAAAATAACTATAGCTGTTTTATTTTTAGTAGGTAAACAAATTTAGTTTTGAATCTTGAAAATACTTAAATTCAATAGTTGCTCTAGTCTCTTTTAACTGTCAAGTAAAATCCTCAACATTGTGTAACTGTTTCTTAGTCAATTTTATGGCTATAGTGATATTCTCAGCTTTACAAGAGCAACATTTGACTGAGGTAGATCAGGAGGGTCTAAAAACACGATCTCACTGAGTCTCTAAATCTTCAGCAAGTAAAATAAAATATTTATAAATAGTAATTAACAAATCTCGTCTGCACTAAATAGGTTTCCTTTGCTAAACAAGTAGATTTTTGGAAGGCAACAGCTTCTCCTGGTGGGCAAAGGAGTATAATTTTCTCCACTAGCGCCATTCAGGGTCAGCTCCTGGCTGCCAGGCAGCAGGGTGAGCAGCAGGGAAGGAGGAAGAACTCTGTGCAGCTGACCCGGAAGCACAGCTGCTCCATGATAGAGGCCAAGCCCTAAAGGGCCACAGCCACGTGGGCCTGCACTGCTGCAGGCTCCGCACTCCACATCTGTGGACTCACATCTCTCGGCCACTGGTGGGACTGATGGGTTCCCATATTCCTACGCAAGGCTCTGCAGGGGCTCTGGCTATGACAGACAAGTTCATGATTGCCAGGTCATGCCCTAATATTGTAGGCAGCTAAGCTAATTAGATACTTTACAGGCAGTTAGACTGGGCTGGGCTTTGCAGGAATCAATATAGGAGCCAACTAATGTCCACTCAAGGCCAAGACTCAGAAAGAGAAAGCACTACACTCACATCCATCCCCTAGAGATGAATAACAGTGACAGATATTCTAGAGAGCCATCAGTCACCGGGGGTTGGGTCAAAAACTCCTTAGCCCATTCCTCCTGGAAATCCTTATTCATTCCAAATACCTGGTATGTGTCTTATTTCCCCATTTGATCCCCATTTAATCAATATTACCTGAGCAATCTTATTTGTTGATCATAGTTTTGACCCACCTCCTGCCTACCGTGTAATTTTCCATTGGATCTTATTAGTTAACTATAGCTTTGTCCTACTTTGTACCCACCTCACTTGGTGGCCTTGCTCCATAAACCCCCTGAGAAATGGGACCCTAGGTGTCCCCTTCTGTCCTACTCAAGCAGGAGCCATCTCTCCTTCAATAATTATTCCCTACTCTTAACCTCCTTTGTTCCTACAATTTATTCTTCCATTGTAGACAACACTCAGCGTTTATGTTATCTCTCGGGTTGGGGAGTTAGAATATGTCCTTGTTGGTTGGTACTATTGACATTACTTGGATGACTTGGTATCCTGTATCGCCAGTGTCCACCCTCTGCCATGCCCAAACCACCTGCCTTAGTACTGCAAGGAAGGAAGGGAGGGAGGGAGAAAGAAAAAGAAAGAAGGGAAGGGGAAAGAGAAGAATTCCAAAGAAAGAATAGAAGGAGAAAGCCCAGCACTGTGCTGACTGTGGCCTGTGCACGAAAAGAAACAGAGAGGAGGGAGCGGGGAAGGGAGGGAGGCGTGGAGGGAGGGACAGAAGGAGGGGGTACCCTATGCTCTGCCCAATACACCCCGAGTAGGTTGAAGCGGCAAGGCCTCACTCCTGAAACAGGACTCCGATCTCATCCAGTCGAATCCACTTCAAATCAGTCCTGACCAATTCTTTAAAAACTTGGCTAGCCACCTGGATGCAAAAGAGAGGTGTGGAGAAACCGTACCTTAAACCCAGAGCCAGGCCAAGGATAGGGGATTTGAAAGTAGGACTTGTCTCTGGAGAGATAAGCAAAGGATTAGAGGGAAATTTGCAATGCACGGAAGCACCTTGTTTATGTGCGAACTGTATCCTGAATAGCATCTCCACAGGTGCCCTGGGCAGGAGGGAAGGAAACCACAGCTATGCTCTGCTTCCTGCGGAAGGAAGCTTCCGGCTCACAGTCCACATCCAGAATGAATGAAGTGCACGAAGTATCTGCCTTGAGGCCAAGGGCTCAGTATAAATGTGTTGGAAGGAGAAAGGTAAAAAGCAAAAAAAAAAAAAAGAATAAATAGTTGCATGTTTGAAGGTAAGAATGCCAAGGAACTAGAAATGAAAAGTCTTCCTTTCTCTGCCTGCTGTCTATAGGAATAAAAATAACTGGGGGACAGTGAAACTGAATTCCTATCATTCATTCTCTAGCTGATAGTTCCATGTAAACTAGGAGCACTTGACACCTAGAAACTCTTCATCATACTGGGGATCAAGACAAACCAACTTCAGGCAGAGCCCGGGGGCCCATGTCACCCTGATTTGGCTGGAGAGCTGTGCTTCCCTCTGGCCCATTTCAGAGTCTCAGGTAGGGGACCAGTGCAGCACCTTCCAGAGGTAACCTGTCACCAGGCTGGATCTGAGCGCCCCTGAGGCTGAAATAAGGAATTTAATTCACTTTTTGGCATAGATTTGCTGAATCCCAGGGTGGAACTTCAGGGATGCAGCAACAAGGAGCGCAGGGAGGGTTTACTGGGAAGAGCTTTTAGAATGCATGTATGAGCAGAGCACAGGCACTCAGAGAGATGGGGCACATTATAGTTTGGAACTGGAAGCATTTGCATTGTTTTGAAGGGATGAAAGAGCCCAGGAAAAGGTGAAGTGTATTAACCCATTCTACAGGTGTGGGTGTTTTTTAATGGGTAAGTTGGACATCTCTAGGTTCGCTCTATCTGCATCTGTGTCTTGAGGTCAGGCTCCCACTCACTCCTGTCTCAGTGAAGCCAATTTATGGACTTTTAGTATTCCTGAGGAACTGGAGGTACAGTGTCTGTCAGGGAAGGAGTCTAAATTTAACCAAAGGAATGCTGGTATGCATGGCGTTGGGTAACTGCAGTTGGTTCCTGAGGGCTGCAATGTACTTAAAAGTAAAAATTTTTAGTTAGGATTTTCTTGTCTCTTTTCCGTTTATCCTTTGTTCCTGTCATCCTACCTCAACTTCATCCTGCAGAGGGCGCTCTGGTGGTCTGGGTTTGTTTTGTTCTCCCACTCTGCAAGAAATATTTGTATCCAGAGGGTCCAGACCCAACAGGATGCAGGTCCCTCTGGGAACAGGCTGGACCAGGCAGGATGATTTTCCTACTTATCTTTCACTTTGCTTTCGTACACCTTTTCCACCTCCTGGGTGAATTTGCTGTATAGGCCTGTGTACACATAGGTGTGCATGCATGCATGTACATGCGCAAACACACACACACACACACACACACACACACACACACACACCACACCTGAACTTGGCGTCAGCGTCAGCGATGATTCTGGGGCATTCTCTGTCCTCAAGGGCTGGAATCTGTGGTAGAGTTTAGAACTGTAGGACAGTATGGTCTGTTTGCTCTTAGAAACTAGCCAAGACAGATTTCTGCCAAGTTAGATACATCTCCCGTGCCTTTTAAATTGTAACCTTGCCAGCACTCATCATAGGCCTGCAGGGAGGAGAATGCACTGTTCCCCGTGGGTGACTGGACCCCAGTATGGTCCAGTTGCCACCCCTGCACCTCAGCCTCGCAGTTCCTATGTTATCATTCATGAAGTTCAAGGTCCAGGTTTGTCCTAGAGGATAAACCCAACATACCAAGATGTGCAGTACCAGGAGCTCTGTGTGATTTGTGCACATCCACGTGTATTAGAAGAATCCACCTGCTACTGTTATTACAGGCTTTTGTTTTTACCTTAACATCTGATGCGGTGCTACCCCCTGAAAGAGAGTAGCGCGGCCCACAGTTCATGATAGGGCGGTCACGGTAGCTCTGGCTCAATAACTCCATTCTGTCCCCACCAGAAGAATACTGAGCACAAGGGAGCAGCACGGAGCACAACCTGAACAGATGCTGTCTTAGCTTGGATGAATTAAAGCAATGGGTTTATTTCTTACTGCTCTGGAGGCTGAGAAGGACAAGATGAGGTTTTGTACAAGTCGCGTTGCACACAGGGGCTCTCTTACTGGCTTGAAGACAGCAGCCCTTGCCCTGGAGAGAGTGAGGGAGGGAAGGTGAGAAAGATCGAGAATAATGGGGGAGACAGAGGAGAACTACTCTGGTCTCTCCCTCCTGATAAGGCCTCGATCTCATCAAGTGAACACCGCCCACATGATGTCAGTAAAATTCATCACACCTCAAAGGCCACTGTCTCCAAATGCTGCAATGTGAGAGCTGGATACTGAACATAGGAACTAGAGGGGAGGGGCAGAAACATTCAGCCCACAACAGACACTAACAAAACTAAAACCAGATGTCAGCTGTGTCTTACTTTTCACGTTCCAGGTTCACTGAAAGTCACATCCATCCACACCACTCCCCTGCGTAAGAACTGAAGACCTGATGCACCCTTACATTATATGGCACTTGAAATCTATAGTCAAGAACTCATAGGTAAAATTATGTAAGAAACTAAATTGCGGGCAGGGATTTAGCTCAGTGGTTCCAGCGCCTGTCTTGCAAGTGCAAGGACCCCGGTTCAATCCCTGGTAACCACATACAATACTGGCCGTGGAGACTCATGCCCAGCAGCAACCAGTACCACATTCCAGTGCCGGGTGTGGTGGTTCACGCCTATAATCCCAGCACTCAGAAGGCAGAGGCAGGAGGATTGCTGTGATGTGAGTTTGAGGCTGAGCTCAGGGCCAGCCTGAACTACAAAGTGAGACCGTGAGACCTTGTCTCAAAAAAAAAAAAAAAAAAAAAAAAAGAAACTAAATTGCATCCTCATGCCAAATGACTACTGGCTAAACATAGCAGCATGTCTTTGAAAAGAAATGAATGATTTTCTTCATTTGGTTGGTCAGAAACAGGGCAATGTTGTGTAAAACAGCATTTGGAATGAAATTACCCAGGTTTGAATCCTACTGAACAATACCACTGATACTAGCATCTCCAGTAATACATTTAACATCCACTTTCCTGGCTGTAAATGAAGAATAACAGATGCCATATTGGTTAAAATGCAAGTCAGGGGCTGGGGATTTAGCTCAGTGGTTCCGGCGCCTGTCTTGCAAGCGCAACGGCCCAGTAACCACATAAGCAATCAGTACCACATACCACAGTGCCAGGTGTGATGGTTCACACCTGTAATCCCAGCACTTGGGAGGCAGAGACAGGAGGATTGCTGTGATGTGAGTTTGAGGCTGAGCTCAGGGCCAGCCTGAACCACAAAGTAAGACCCTGTCTCAAAAAAAAAAAAATGTAAGTGGGAAAATATTAAATGATTTACATTTATAGGTTCAGTATTTTCTTTGTATTATAGAGTCATCATTATTAAATTATTATTAACTCTATAGGGCTGAAGACAGATTTGTATAATCTTTTAGTTTCAAACACAAGACTTTCCAGGAAATAAAAGGAACTTGAGCTACCTTACTCAAAAAGGTCTTGTGATCTACTTTTCTATATTTCAAATTCAGACAAGAGAGAACAATATGGAAAGTGGGTTTTATTCAGAATGCATATGTATTAAATGTATAGTCAGTTTACTGACAAATCTAGGCCAGGTTTCACTCTCTAACAAGGTTATATGAAGTAAAGACTGCTTGCCATTCCCATGGGCTCCTTATCTGTAACAAGACTTTTGCCATTGCTATAACTTGTTGCAGGAAAACATTGTGATGCAGTATGGAAAGGAAAATGGAAAAAAAAGGTACTGTATCTGTATTGTGAAAGCAAGTGTTGAGCAGATCCATACTTCCTTGCCCTTAGAAACAAACTTGTCTAGCAGAGCAGAGATTAGAAGTATTCAATGTATAACTAGTCAGCCAGTGAGCATGCTTTGTAGAGATCAACTGTTCTAGCAGGAAAGAAGCATGCAAGATGCTTGCCCAACATCCCTCTGAGAGCTATATACAAGTCCACTGAAAGACTTTGGTCACAGTCTGTTGGTACTTGACATCTCTGCTTTCTCCTTGCACAATTAGGGATCTTAATTTGAATGACTGAAGATCTTAGATGAATCTCTGAATTGGTTCTTTGAATCATGTCCCCAGACCCCATCTTTCCACTATACTCTTCCAGATCACTTTTCTGTATCCCAAATCTCTACCACCTGTTTACAAAGTCCACATCCTCTGGTCTCCACAAGACTTGCCCTGTCTGACCAGCAGCTGTCTTTCCTCCTTTCTCCACTCACTACGCTGAGTCTGCTCCAACGCTTGAACCTCATGCATTTGCCTGAAAGCTCTTTGCAGCCTCCCACTTTGTCAACACTGAACTGAATCTTGCTTTAATGGTATGGAGTCAAGACTAATTTTATTCATGATAACCCTAAGAATTTCCTTGGTATTGAATGAAGGAGCTTCATCTCTGGACACAGTCAATTTCAAAGTGTTTTGGAAATCTCTGACAGTTGACTCCAGTGCTAATGCATAAAGAGGTGCAAGAAAGTTAATTATTTCTAATACATATTTTTAAAGAAATGAATGTATTTAAAGAACTAGTACAAGGAGAAGTGAAAAACCACTAGCACAACGGTTGTGTGTGTGTGTGTGTGTGTGTGTGTGTGTGTGTGTGCGCGCGCGCGCCATGCTCACTCACATGCAGCCCTAAGGATAAACCCTGGGCCAGCATGCTGATCTACATTCTGTTCTTTTGTGACTTTTTCTTTTGAGATAGGCTTTTGCTAAGTCTAGGCTTGGATATACAGTCCTCCCATCTCAGCCTCCCAGAGCACAGTGGCTCAATGAGTGAGTGCTTTTATAATTACAGTATAGACTTCAGATGATTTTAGTTGGCTGGAATAGATCTACAGGTCACCTATATTCTTTGATGTGGCCACTTGATGTTTTAGTTATTTAAAATATTTAAGTAAATATGTAAACTTAATAATTAAACATAAAGTTTTTGAGCACGCTGCAACTGAATTTGCTGTGATAAAATCTCTGTTAAACTACAATCTGCTCTGTACATATGCTCTGGGTCACTGGCTGAGGCCACCTTCCCAACACCACTGATAACATGATTGTTTTATGATTCTGTTAATAATACATTTTTAATATTCAAAATGCATTCTAGCTTGTGATTTAATTTTTAGAACTCTGTAATTTTACAAAAGTACTTGAAAGCTTCTTTTAACACTATCCCTCAATTCTGGTATCTCAACAGCCCCAATAAAACCAGCTCAAATGCTTAGCAATATTAACTCACTCAAAAATGGCCATTTCCTTTGATTCTACTTACTTGGGTTTCATATACTACTGTGTTATATGTTCTACTAAAGACATAAACTATATTAATAAGTGATGTGCTAAAAACCCAGGAAACAAATCTAAGGGCTTTAAGAAATGATACAGGACATTAGTAAATACTTTAACGATAACCCTTCCAATGGCATCTATCTAAAGATTAAAGGGAACAACAAAACTGATTGGGAGCCGAGGATTTAGCTCAGTGGTTCTGGCACCTGCCTTGTAAGCACAAGGTTCTGGGTTCAGTCCCCGGTAACCGCACACCACAATGCTGGGCATGGTGACTCATGCCCATCAGCAATCAGTGCCACATACTATAATGCTGGGTGTGGTGGCTCACGCCGGTAATCCCAGCAGTTGGGAGGCAGAGGCAGGAGGATTCCTGTGAGATCAAGGCTGAGTTCAGGACCAGCCTGAATGACAAAGTGAGACCTTGTCTCAAAAAGAAAAAGAAAACTGATTGGCCTTGTTTTATTGGAATAACCACACTAGTACAATAAGCAATAAAGATCAAACTTGTCTTTCACTCTCTTCAGATGTGGAGATCTGTGTGTTTATTTATACATAGCCAGGAGATACTCAGATTATTTCCATCTCATATCCATTTATTTCTCAGAATGTTTTAGCCCTAGAAGCACAGAGAAGAGAAATTTCAAAGGCCAGACTTCTTTACAAATAAAGCCAACTAAATTGTTCAAATATAAGTAGTGACTAGACAGTAATAGTCATTTATGCAGAAAAACAGATTTCTAGACTTTCTGGTCAGTTACTTTTTCATTAAACCTTAAGTTTGCCAATATTGGTTTCATAGAATAAAAATACAATATTCTTGATTTACTGGGAAGTACATGTGATACATAAAAAAAACAAATTGAGTTTTGGTGATTTTTTGGGCTAATCAAATATGTTTTCATCTGAATAAAGAAAATGCTTTTGTTTTAATATAAATCTTTCACAAAGTAGAATAAGCTTACAGTAAAGTGAGTGATCTTAGTTTTTCAATCTTCAAATGTAAGCCTAACCAAAGAATGATTCCAGGAGGGGAAAAAGAGCATAAAAACATCAGTGGCATTAGCAATCCTCCAAGCACCCCTTGGACGACAGCGAATGAGGAGGAAACTTCCTTAGCTCCTTCCTGAACGACAATGACTCTCTGAGAACGTTGAAAAGTGTGTGACCCCTGCTCCAGGAAGCCCTAAGCGCCAGCACTGCAGGCAGAGTGATACCAGAAATTATGCAAGAAGAGGGGGAGGGCACCTGCACTCTCCTTAACCCTTCCCCCACCTCCCCACCTTTCCCGATTTTAGTTTTATGCAATAACATGCAATAAAAAGACTGATCTTTTTATTCCATAATTTTAAAAAAGAACATAAACAAATCTCCTGCAGCTATCATTGTGCATATGATTTTCTTGTATTGACAAATTCTGTCCCAAGCCATCACATTTCCAATGACTGAAGGGTGTTTGCACAAGGGAATTGTGTGAGAAGATTAGGAAGCCTCTGGTTTTGATACACGCCAAGCACTTGATGTGATTCTTAATCACATTTTTTTATTCAGAACACAGTGTTACAGGTCACATTTTTCACAACAGTATTTACAGTGATTTGTGCTCTATAAATATAAACATATTCATACATAGAATGCATACGTGTTGACACAGGTCTATGAAATTAGCCAGACATCCATAAGCAGAACGGTATAAGAATTGCAGGAAAAGTAGTGTATGATGCCAGGCCCATGCAGACTATAGACGCCAATCCCAAGACTGCAGAAGCAAGAACACTTCTCTGATCACGAATAATTATCTTCACATACTCACAAAACTGGAAAACAAAAGTGAAGAATATTAGGAAAGGGGACTGAAAAGGATCACATATACCAAAAGGTAAAACAGTTGTATGTATCAGCTATGTTCTCTCTGTTAGGAAAGCTAGTTCTCAGTTGATGGTCTCGTTTCTTCTTTTTTTAAAATCTTTATTGGTACATTACATATATGCATCATGATTGCACTCCATAATGGGGATTTGTAACATTCCTTGGTACATGAAATGATGCTTTAGACAATGACGGCAATAATGGCAATTGCCTCTGTAAATAAAGAATTTCCCAGACAATTATGGAATGTAACCACATACAAGTTATTCGGGATTAAAGGTGAAAAACAACATTAAATTAATCATACCAATAGCATGTCCTAAAATCACATATGCATAAAGCTCTAATTTTGATTTAAAAGAATGGGATTTAGCCTATGATGGTGAATTCAAGTCTCCTAACTTACAACTCTAAAAACGGGTGATACCAATGATAACTTTTGTATAACTCTCAAAACTGCAAAGGTATAGAATGAGTTTTCACTGAGTATGCTATGTTATTCCCTGACTAAATTAAATTCACTATTGATCTTGTGACACATATTTGGCTCTTGGAAATAAAGACAAAATAAATATCTTTCTACTTCTGATAAATGCATTCTTCTAAGGTGCGATAATTCTTAGAAAAAATAAATTTAACTGGGAAGCCATGGCCCTGGCACCGGCTCTCTTGTGTGATCTCAAGTAAACCACTCGCGTTTCCTGGACCACCTTCTCCCCCTGTAATCCTGAGGGGCTGTGAAGGTCAAGTGAGAACTGTTGCACACGGGCTACTCTGCAGTCTCTGACCCGTGTATCCTGATGCACGGCCATGCGCATCATCATCGCTGTGGGTCTTGACAGGTTTCGCTGCCTCATTGTTTTTGCTGCCAGAATTTAACAGTCCATTGTCATTTTTGTCCGAGCTTTGCTATTCATACCAGATTTAAATGCCTTTCCTACAACACTGAATTTTACATGCTTCTAGAGTCTCTAGAAGCATGTATACTGTGCATACAAGTCTCTTACACTTGTATGCACAGTACTGACTGGTAGGTTTGCAATTTCGTTCCTTTCCTCTCCTTTTCTTTTTCCTTTCCTTCTCTCCCCTCCTTTCACCTCTCCCCTGCCCATCTCTCCTTTTCCTTCTGTTCCCTTCTTTTCCCTCCCCTCCCCACCCCTTTCTTTCCTTGAGATGGACTGTCATTATGTCACCCAGGCTGGCCCTGAATTACTCAGTGATCCTCCTGCCTCAGCCTCCTGACAGAATAAACACATTCAGTATAGTCCTGTGCCTTATAATGATACTGCAGTAAGCAACTGACAGGCCACACGATGAGAAGCCCAGATGTTATCACCCGTGTAAACACATGCTGCAACGATGTTCCCACAGCGGTGGGACGGCCTGACCAGACCTTTCTCTTGGAGGAGGCGTGGCTGACATGAGCACAGTCATGACTGTGTGTTCATCTGGATTCATAGTGTAACACAATGTCTAAGCCAGTGTGAAACACCCTGTCAGTTATAGCACAAACACCTGACTCGTCTCTTTACACTAAGCTGGTGAGACACAGAGGAACAAGCACCAGCCTTGAGGCAGTAATTATCAAACTAAGTGAAGTTTTCAGGCCAGTGAGGAGGAGAACCTGGCACGCAATACAAGGCATTTATTTAGGTGAGAGGTCCTGATATGGTTATGAATATTCTACCTCTTCTCTGATCACTTTATAACGAAGGTAAAGTGAGAATCATTGTGGACTCTCCTCCCCTAGAAAAGATTTCTCCACAGAGGTCTCCTAACTAATGTCCCTTTCTTGTTTCCTTGACCATCTGCCCAAGAGGCATTTCTAGAGGTGGGAGACTTCTGAACCCTTAGAAAATAAAAAGGCATTTGAATTAATTTTGGCAGTTAAAAAAAAATCGGGATGAATAAAGTCAGAAAAAAATCATAATAGAAAAAAGCAGCTGTATCTAAGAGGATCAGTAATTTATGAAATACTAATGGTCAAAAACAATATAAAAATCTCTTAAATTTTATGATTTCTACACTTGTGAGAGAGAACATTATCCCAAAGAAGTAAAAGGTTCTTTTCCAAATGCTTTTCAGACTAATTGCGATGTTTTCCTGGGTAAAAGAATTATTGAGAGCTCTGTAAATTCTAAGACGCCCAAAGCTGTTAAGATGGAGACCTGAGCAGTCAGATCCGATCAGACACCCTGCTCTCTTCTGCTTCTAAAAAGTAGAGATTGGTTCAGGATTCATGACCTCCCTCTCTCAGGACATGCTCAAAAAACAGTTCTTACAATTAGAAAATCTGGGATTTTCTCCCCTCTGCACATCTAGTCCGGGCCCAATTTGTTTGTTAGACCATTCAAAGTGAAGACAGAAAACGCAGTCTCTCCCTCCAGAGGGGCCGTGCAGCAAAGGTAATTAAACCACACATGGAAAACTACTCCAACTAGTTATTAATGCAGGTTAACTGTGCTACTATCCTTAAAAAGTACTTGTTGTACTTTTTTGTAGAAATATATAATACAGTGCTACATATGTTTTATTAAGGGGTAACTCCTAATTTCCGGAAACACTTTTTCCACAGAGAAATACGTTGCTTGGTTCATAAGTAAATCTGACCTGTTTCCTTTTGTGCACTACTGTAAATGTCGAGGCGTTCATTTCTAACCAGGCTGGGGTTGGACTGTAATTCTTGAATCACTGCACAATGTTCTAACTGTATTTTTATTTTGGTTGGAAAAGAATTCACAGATCGAGTCTGTTTTGCCTATATAAAAATCTAATGGCATTTCATGCATTAGACTTTCATGCTCTGCCATTGAGAAGGAAGATTTTCCCATAGAGAGAAAAAAAAAAGTCAAGCAGTTAAAAATCGAACATATAAAACGTAGTTATATAATCTCAGAATTTTTGTGCCAAAAAAATACTGAAACATGAAAGCAGCACTAAAGTTCACCGTTGTGAAACATAAATATTAACACCTCCTTCCTTACCTCACTGAAAGCTGAGAAAGCTCCTAGCTGCAAATGGAGATGCAAACTTAGATAACTTTTTTAAAATGAAGAAGTTTCAGAAGGAAGAATCTTTTTTTTTTTTTTTCTCTTTGAATTTGTAGTTCATTAAAGAGCCGTAATACTTTCTTTTCTAAGAACACATACAAAATTACCTCCCAGGAGTTAAGGGCTCTTCTGGAAAACCAGTTACCTTACACTCTAACCTACGTCTGGGAAGCATGCGCACAGGACGTACGTGTAACAGTGAGTTACAGGGGAAGCAAAGCCCACCTAGCCCAAGACTGACTCCAGTACCAAGGAAGGGCCTGGCGAACACGACAGGAAACGAATCGTCAGGGACTCGCTTTGCTGTGCTTGGGCAGTTTCTGTTAACAAACGGGATTCACCCTATGCAGCTTACGGGGGAGAAAGCATCCTTTCCCATTTTAAAGGCACCCATTCATTTATAATGCCGAGGATTAAATGAAAACACAGAGGACCTTCTCTCTAACGCATTTCTCGGGAAAGGTTGCAAGCGCAGTGCCACCGATCGCCTGTCGCCTGCCCTTTGTCATCTGCACTAGGTGTGTGGGGGTGTCCAGACGCCTCTGGCCGCAATCCCTGGACAGCTCCCTGAGATCTCCCTCCAGAAGCCATCCTGCAGGGCCACACACTTCGCTACACATTCCAAGACAACCTTGTGAAGTACATCGCCATTTATTTAACTACTTGGCCTCCTTTAGCAACAGCAGAACGTTTGAGAACTGCGTGGGAGAGGTGTGGAAGGTGTCCCGCTCCAGGGGACAACACATAGGGACGCGCGCGAGCGCGGGTGTCCCACCCACCGAGCCCACGCCGGTACCTTGTCGGCCTGGGGGCTGACCGCGGTGCCGTATCTGCAGTAGGTCACAAAGTGCTCGCAATTGTTCCACAGCAAGCTGTAGGGGCACAAGCCCAGCCGCTCCTCCGCCCTGCGCGCCACCTCCTCGTTGGGCAGCGCCTTCTTCCGGAGGTTCTCGTCCAGGTGATTGACCAGGACGTCGGCTCCGTAGGCGAAGTCCTCTACCGTGTCCACGCGGATGCTGGCCACCTTCACGATGACGCCCAAGAGGAGACGCTTGTTGGAGACCACCTTCCGGATGCGGTTCTCGTCGGCGGTCACGGACAGCAAAATGTCAGGCATGAGGTGGGCGACGCGGTTGTTGCCCAGGTAGATGCCGTAGTGCGTCAGGTGGGTGCGCGGCACCTCCAGCACGTCCCCGCGCAGGAAAGAGCTGACCTCGTACAATCTGCTTCTTTGATCGTGGTCCGCGGCGCCCAGGCTGAAGAGCTTCAGGCTGGAGACGAAGAGCAGCTTCTCCAGCAGTGAGGACACCGCGTCCAGCAGCGGGTGCTTCATCCTGAGCGAAGAGGCTCCGGAGCGTCCGGCCGGACCAGGGGGGCTCAGCTCGGCCAGGGCGCCGCCCGCTGCTCCCTGCGGCCCGAGACGGCAGAGCGCGGGGCGGGAGCGGGGCTGGGAGCTCGGCCACCCCGCACCGCGCCTGGGCGGGAGAAGGAGCCGGAGCCGCCCGGGACCAGCACCGGGACCAGTACCGGGACCAGGACCGGGACCAGGACCACCGGGCGCACGCGGGCCGTGCGGGGCGCAGGGCCGCGGCTCGGCGGCGGCGGCGGCAGCTCCGGGGTTTTATGGCGCCCGAGGGGGCGGGCCGGGCGCTGTCACCCAGCCCGGAGCGCGCGATTGGACGGCGGCGGCCGCGGACTCCCCGGCCGGGGCTGTGCTTTCCTAGGAGCCGCGGCTCCGCTCCGCTCCGGCTCCGCTTTCTGGCCGGGACCCGCGCCCCGGCGAGCAGCGGAGGAGCCGCGGTCCTGCGCCCGCTGCCCGGGAGCCGCGACCTCGCGGTGAGAAAGTGCGGCCGCCGGCGATGCTGCAGGTCCCGCCGCCGGCTGCGCCCCGGGCCGCGCGTCCCTCCAGCAACGCGGCTCCCACTTCAAAGCTCCGGAATCCGGCGCTTCCGGGGCGGCCCCGCCCCGCCCCGCCCCGCCGAGGGGAAACCGAGGCCCGCGCTCGCTCTGGGCGCTCGCGGCGCCGCGCCGCGCCTTCCCCCGGGGGGCTGCCGGGACGCTCCGGGCCAACGGCCGCGCGGAAGCGGGATCGGCCGAGGCCGAGTCTCTGGCGTCTGGATCCCGCGGTTCCGGCTCCGTCCTGGGCCAGTGGGCGACGCACCGTGTGGACCGAGGCCGTTTCCCCAGCTGGGCTGTGGCGGGGGCTGCCCTGCGGGTGACCGATGAGCGACGCGGCCCTCGTCCCTGGAAGATGAAGGGGGCCCGAGGCCGGGGCAGTGGGTCCGGCTCCCCATGCTTCTCCAAGGCTCCCACCCCGTCTCGCATCACCAGTCTGTCCCCTCCGCTTTTGCTTCTCAGATGATCGCAAGTGACATTATAGACCCAGCAAAAAGGAAACAAATCCCATGAACAAATAGAAAGAGGTAATTTTGGAAAATGCCTGCCAACTGAAGACTGGTTAAAGAAGATGTGGGTTTTTATAAAAAATAATATGTGGTATTTCTCAGCCATAAGGATAAATTAGAGACATTCATACTTAAATGGATGTAGCTTGAGGCCATACTCATAAATGAAATAAATAGGACACAGATATGTAAATACGGTATCGTTTCTCTAGTATAAGAAACTGAAGAATGTATGATAGGTGTTCTGAAATAGGAAGAAAATGTTCAAAGGGTAAAGGGAAAAGGGGGGCAAGTAGGGGAAAGTAAAGAGGGGAAAGAAAAAAAATAGATGGAAAAATAAATATATAGAAGTAAAGCTTATGTATATAGGGGGTGGGTAGTTGGGAGGGGTGGGGAATGGGGAAAAATGATCAAGGTACACCACGTACGGATACAAATTTGGTATGTTGAATGTGACATAATGTGCGTTTTGTATGTACCAATAAACTCAATAAATGAAAAAAAAAGAGGAAGGTAGAGATGAGAGAAGGCTAGTGCACATGGACATTTTAAAAATGCAGCTCTCCCTCCCCCTTTGGGCGGATTTAAAGAAAAGCTTGAAGCCAAAGGATTGCTGAGTGAATTAAATCCTTGGGTACAAGGTGTTCATTCGCTTTAGATGCCTCGTACTATTGCAGGAAATAATCTCAACCTGTTAACTGTGTGACAGACCAAGTTCTTCTCTAGAAATCGAAGAAAGAGTCCTGGGGAAAATGGAACTTAAAAGTACGGAAATATTTAGTGATAGGAAAGCTCCCAAGGGGCATCTGGGGACCCCACTTTATGGAGGAGTTTTATAGGTGACAGCCACATGGGTACAAGGTGGGCCACAACTATGGACATCCCATAAGGTCACAAACACAGCCACTGAGTCCTCGGGGTCCACCTGGGAAACAAGTCACTTGACAAGTATGGAGGAAAAGGACAAAGCTCCTTCTAGGAAGGGCTCAGTCCAGAGGTCTCCAGTCACCCCCCTGGGTGACTGATGTCTATCTAGACTTTATTAGTCCCAGTGTTTGTTCTCTGAGGAAGCGGACAGATCTGACCATTCTGTCTTCATCATTAGGCTTGGTTTTCAGACAGTGTGTCTCGGGTCAACAGTCTGCGGTCCTTATCTGACTCCTTGTGATATTTCTACCCAGGTTATCTATAATATTAAGAAGATTCATCACCCAAGTGAATTCAGCAGGATAGAAATGATCAGCAAACAGGTTGACACAGTTCAGATTTCAAGAAAAGAAGCAAAACCTGATTTTGAGCCGGCAGTGCCATTTACAGCTAAATGCACTCAAACAAGTTGTTAGCCATCTCTTAGCCTCTGTTTTGTCTTTTGAAAATAGGAATGCTATTTAAGAGGGTTGTTTTGAAGATTTACATTAATCCAAATGTCTTGCAACTTGGTAGAGAACTCATGGTGTGACACATCCTCTACAACTTGGTTATTCTTCAGAGACAGGAAGTTGATAGGGCTTCCTAATCTCAGCTTTGCAGCAGCCTAGGAACCGCAGAGTAGACAAAAGACAGAGAAAGGGAGCCCCTGAGGACACTCACGGGCGGACGCCTGCAGGTAGCTGTTGAGAGATCTGGGAGCTTGCTCTATTTGCTGCTATTAAAATCATGGATGATTCATAAAAATAAAGATAACTTCTCACAAGGTACACAAATCTCCTCAATGTCTGTTTTAGAAATTACATGGTAAAGGACTAAATGATAACGTGAAGCTCATGTAACTTTATAAACATTAAATGGCAAGCCATAGTTCCTCTAAATAATTTGGAATAAGTAGAGCAACTCTTTTGTAACTTCATGTTATTTCCTTTTTATTCTAACTTGACATTTTAGTTCGGCATGGCTTTAGCACATCTGTAATCCCAGCACCAGGGAGGCTGAAGCAGAAAGCTCTCCCATCAATTTGAGGCCAGCCTTGGCTACAAAGTAAGACCCCTGTCTGAAAAATCAAAAACCAAAAAAAACGAATTTGACGTTTTGAGACTGTACAGTGAATATGGGTGTTGGGCGGTGGCCCAGGGCTGTTAACAGAAACAAACATGACTACCTTTGGCGGTACATGACAGTACGGTCAGACGACAGTTCCATCACCACTGCATTCATATTCATACACAAAACATGCAGAAAGGTTGAGAAGTGCTGCCACCCAGGCAGAAGCACACTGGCAAGCACCGCAGTGCCAAGTGCCAGGAGGAGTGGCAAATGCCATGCAATTAATACATAGTTCAGAAATCCTTTCTCACTCAACGGACACTCCAAGAATATAACACTGGGTAACTGAATACAGTGCATGCTTAACACAGGCTCCAAGTTAGATATGCAGATCTGGTGGTGAGTGAAGTCACTGACACCTGAAGCCCTGTCCTCCTCGAAAGGTCCTAAAGAGGATCAAGAGGAGACTCTCTCCGTGCCTCAGTGATAGGTCATGGTGCATGAACCTGTGAGAGCAAATGACTCAGACACCCTGAGAGTCACAACAGTGAATTTTCACCAGGAGTCATTAAGAGAAAAGGAAGATAAATTCTGCCTAGTACTTAGTGGGAATATGACCCACAATAACTGTTTCAAAAGGAAAAAGGCAGTAAGTAAGTGCTGTAGTGAACCAGGAGTTACCTAAGGAGAGAAGACCCCGCACAGGAGCTTGCCCACAACTGGTGCTGCAAATCGAGGATTCTTTTGAGAACGTGTTCAAATGAGTGGAAATATTAAATGATATAAACATAGAGTGACCGGATTATAGGCATGTGCCACCTTACCTGGCTTAATTTGATTTTTTTTATTTACACTGTATCCTCAGCCCCTTCATGAGGTTTCTCTAAGCAGTAAATATGTATTGTTTAAGAGCAATAACTAGTAAGAACTGCAGGAATCCTGACCGTATAATATTCTTTTCTGCAGGAAGACATTTAGTGACCCAGTCACTGACTATTATTTTCAGGCCAATTTGCAAAACATGTCAAAGACATGAGCAGTAAGAATTCCATAAATAGAAACAGGAGAATTCTAATGTCTAATTCTTCTCAACAAGTATTTATTGGACATTTATTCAGTGTCTGCATGGGTGCACAGAAAGATAGCAATCAGTGGGGAGCAGACCTCTCCCTAATGGAACACACAGCCTGCTCACCAAAAGAGTCCTAAATAAATGTCCACAATTCAGTGTGGGATGCTGAAAAGGCAGCCTGCACTAAACGTGAGCAATTCGTTTTCATGGGGGCACAGAAAGGGAGGAAAAGGTAGCAGCCAGACAGTTCCATGAGGAGTCTGTGAGCTCAGACTTCATTCTGCCAACCGTCAAGAAAAGAAGTGATATGAGTCAAGGCCATTTTGAAGCAGAGAGCATTTGGAAGGTCCCGCGAAGAGATGGGAAGGGGCAGACTAAGGCACTGAAAACTGAGATGGAGAAAAGGCATGGCTGTTTTTAGATCCAAATGGACAAGATCTGCATGAGGCATGGTGGCAGGAGTGGTAAGAGGGAGACATTGGTTTCCAGGAAGCCCTTGGAACTTCTTGCTAGAGTGGCGGACACAGATTCACCAAATGAGGAAGGTAAGAACTGGGAAATTTTAGTTTGATCTTGGGCATTTTGAGCTGCAAGAGTCCATGACTCTTCAAGTAGATGTGAAGTAAGCAGGTAAAAGGGGAAGCAAGATACCTGGAGAGAAGAAGTCTGGCTGCCCCTCCGTGGAGTCAGAAGTGTGTGTGGTGGTGTAATCTGTAGGATAAGAAATGCTGAGGGGAAGAGTGTGCACAGAGGAAAGGATGGGGGGAAAATGAGAAGCAGGAGATGGCCAGGCTGGGCGAAGGGCTGCCGAGGGGGACAGAGTCAGGACTGAGAATTGTCTGAGCCTTAGCAAAAGGGCAGGAGACCCTGGGCTGAGACCATGAAGGAGGCTGCAGTGCTGTACTGATTTGACAAAAGCCCAGCAGCTGAAGAGTGTGGGTGTAATTGCAAGGCAAAGGGAACGACGAGGCCAAGAAGAGAGAGAAAAAAGATATCAAATGGGAGGTTTCTGATGTTGCTTATTTGCTTTGCATTTGTTTTCCGTAGGTAACACACATGCACGCATGTATGTATATTTATTATATATGCAGAAACATTACTATTAGCCTTAGAATTATTTTTTCCAGAACTTGAAATTGGTGGAAGAAAACAAGAAATGTAGACATATACATAGCATGTATTATTAATCATGGAAGTTAATCCACATGGGATTTTTTTTTTTCCCACTGCAATTTGTTTGCTTTGAAGAATGATTGGCCTTTGGTCATGGACTACCACAGGTACTACAGAGTACACACAAAAGTCAGAACATTTCAATAGCGGGGTCCCGAACATGTCCCCAGGAAGATTCACCAGCCATTTGTGCTGTCCCCTGCCTTCTCACAGACTCCAGCCAAAACTGTACAGCTCAGTGCTCACTTCACTCTGAGAAGGGCTAAGCCATGTACATCTATGTGCACAGGTGGCCAGTATGTCTTACCGGGATTTTTATATAGAGTGAGATGTGATGAAAAACAGTTCACACACTGTCAGTGCTAATCAGGACAGAGTGAAATGACTATCACAGTGCTGGAGTGTTGCTCTGTGGGAGAGCAAGTGCTTAGCATGCAGACACTGTAGGTTTTCCCCCCACCAAAAGCAAGGTCTTGTGTTTTAGCTGAGTATCCATACAAGCAGAAGAGGCAGAATTGTGAAAATTAAAGGGAAGTTGGCTAAACTGCCTGGATACAGTGAAAGTCATCCAGCAACATTGTCATTTATTATGAAAGTTTTAAACAGTACTTTTGTTCATGAGTAATATTATGGAAACATAGGCATATAACTAAAAATACATAGGGATATGTATGTATATATATGCAAAAATATGGTAGTAGACTAAATATTCTGATTAATTGCATATGCCTAATATAGGTTTAAGGAGACTGAAAGCAGTTTGAGAACTATTATTATTAGCCATATTTTTACAATGACTGCAAGTCCGTTGAAAAAGAAGAGTCTTCTTGTGAATTTCAAGGGATAAAGAAATCTCCCTAGATATTTCCATTCATTTCTCCATTTATTGGGCCAATATCTCTGTTCTTGCATGCTGGATATTTACCAGCCTTTCATAAAAATCCAGAGCAGGGCATGACGGGAGTGACATAAAGTCTCTAACAGCTCAAGAAGAATAAAATGCAGGTGGAGATTCATACATACTGTTTAGGGTTGAATTGCTTTAAGCATATAGATTTTAGATTAAGGCAATGTCCCAAATCTACATGTACCACATATCCCAATTATATCTGGGAAGGCTGAGTCAAATTCTGCAAAAAAAAAAAAAAGAAAGAAAGAAATAATGTAAAACAGAGTCATCTAGCTGAACAGAGGAAAACTATCATAGGAATAACTTATTTGTAAATACTACAATCAACCAAACTTCAGAATAGTTGAAATACTGATCTTAATATTTTAAAACCACAAAAATACTGTACTAGAACATAAATAATTTTGTTCAAATTGGCATCAAACTAAGCTATGATATTCTTGCTATTAAAATTTGAATCACTTTAAACAGATCAGGGCTAGATCATAGCAAAGCTACAAACCCTCACACAAGACCAGTTGTATTTTTTATCTGAGTCAGACAGACTCTCAATAAATGACGCGTGTTGAGTGAATTGATTAACTCAGTGGTCTTCGTGCATGATGCTATGCTTGGGTTAGATGCTGCTTCCCAGCGTCATTAAGGTGGTCATTGTGAAATCACTTGGTGAACTTCAATAAACTATGAACCAAGAACAATTGTATTTGCCAGCCAACTCATGTCCTATTTGCAACAATAAATGGCAATACTTTCTCATGCTGTAGAAGTGTGAACATTGTCTCTGCCCTGAGGAGCTTAAATTACAGAAAAAGAGATAAGATATAAACAATCAATGATCACCAAAAGAGGATATGTACCAAGGAATAACTCTACAGGCTAGACAGCAAATTTATTTGTGTAAGTAATGACATCCATGTGGACAGCTATTGTCCGCTCACTTTGTTTTCAGTCAAAACTGATTTACTCAGTTACCCACCTATAAACTGCATTTTAAATTTTATATTGCTTCTAAGTGCTTAGTGTTTACCTGCAGTTCCTAAATTTCCATTTCTCTCTAATTTTGTTTTCATGTCATATTATTGTTTTGTCTTCCTACAGTACTTCAAAGCCACTTGAATTTTAAGTGCATATCTTAATTTTTAATGTCAGAAGCCCACTACATATGTATATGCTAAATAAATATGTATCTTTTATTTAATAAATATAATATATAGGAGCTGAAATCTATCTGCATAAAAAAAGCCTAAAGTAGATAAATGTCTTTCCAATTTAAAGTATATAAAGAAACTGCCAGGCTTTCAGGGGACATCAATCTAGGTTAGAAGCTGTTTTCTTTCAAGACTTGAAATACTTCATTTCAAGCTCTGCTGCCTTAAGGGTTTGTGCTGCGAAGTCTGATGTTATTCTAATGGACTTTCCTTTATAAATGATTTGTTTCTGTTTTCTAACAACATTTAACATTCTACTCTTGTGCTGAGTTTCTAGAATTTTGATTATTATGCACCCTGGTGTAGATTTATTTTGTTCATGGCTAAGTGGAGTTCTGTATGCCTCACAGTTTTGTATGTTAAATTTTTTTCAATATTTGGAAATTCTTCTGTCATTACTTCTGTTAACAGGTGTTTTATGTCATTTGTGCTGTCCTCTGCCTTCTCACAAACTCCAATCAATTTTATATTGTTGTTCTTTGCATCATCTTATAGCTGTTGTATTGATTTTTTCTGGTTCCTTGATTTTTAAAATTATTATTATTTTTTTGAGACAAGGTCTCGCTTGTTGTAGTTCAGGCTGGCCCTAGAATCACATATGTAACTTAAGTAAGCTTCACACTCACAGCAGTCCTCCAACCTCTGCCTCCTGAGTGCTAGGGTCACAGGCATGAGCCACCATGTCCAGCATTGTGGTATGTGGTTATTGGTAATCAGATTAAATTTACTTGTGTTTGCAAGGGAGACACCTTAACCACTGAGCTAAATTCCGTACTTTCCTTGATATTTTTAAGAAATCTTTCTTTTTGTGATCACTAGCTGCAAGCCTGTCTTCTAGTTCTGATATTTTGTTCTCACCTTGGTTCAAGTGATTATATATATTTTCATAGTTTCCATCATTCTCCTAAGCTTTTCAATTTTTTTCTATCTACTGTATATTCACTGAGCAAGTCCTTCATTTTGACCATCATCTCTTCTTCTACCTGAGAAATTATTTCTGATCTAATTTTCTCTATAGACTCATACATCTGGATTTTTACTTCTACTGCTGTCATTTCAGAAAATTCAAGTGGGTGGTTTCTGATTTTCTCTACCTCAGTGTTCCTTGTAGTTGTCCTAAGTGAGCTGGAGGTCTAGGCATGTACTTTGCTTCTGCATCTTGTCATTTTCTATTTTTTATTTTAATTTGTTTTCTGTTTTGATGCTTGTAAATGTGTTATTGTAGACAGACTTATCACTAGTATCAAGGCTTCCTTAGCAATGTCTGTTCCTCAGAGATGTTACCCCAGAATGGCAATTCCTGTTCCACACCCCATGTGCTAGTGGTAGCATTGCTGTTTTATGAAGTCCTGGGCCTATGTTTTGTTCGATCTACAATTTTCTTATCTCAGATTTATTTTGGCATTAGAATGTATATTCCTTCCTTTTTTCCAATTACTTGTGTTTTTAAGTGATTTTCTTGGAATAGCTCTACCGTGGCTCCTCCTCCACGGAGCCATGTTGAGAAAAGATGTTATTTAGTCTTAAGGATCTAGTGAGTGTCACTCCACAGCTGTCTATAGTTGATGTGTACATCATATGGGCAAATAGCCTTGAGCCCTATCTGGAATTATTAAACCAGAGAGTAGAAAACTGGAAAGAAGTGTAAATAGACTGTACAAAGACAGATGAGTGTAGCCTGGGAGCCAGTGTGAATTGCAGATTCATGATCCTCAACCCAGACAGACCCACAAAATCAGCCTCTGGAAGTGGAGCTCCAACATCTGTTTTCACTTGCCCCCAAGTGACTGATACAAGCTCATATTTATTCCACACTGTCCAGAGGCTCCTTCCTAGAAAGAGTAGGTGTGCAATACCAGGAAAAGTTGAAACTTTATTTCTCATAGATTGTCAATCTGGACAGCAATCTAACTGACCAAGTGACTACCTCCCAACCCAGTTGATTCACATACTCCCTTCCTGGAAAAGGTCACTCGCCCAGTCCATTAGACTCCCCTGCCACCCAGCCCCTCCTCTGCACTGTGTTGTGGAAACTAGTGCACAGCTCAGCCTGGGTTCCTGAGGAAGTCCTGGGGTCCCCTTCCCACCTGGAGAGCTCACTGCCTAGCAGGCAATGCCCCTAAAGGATGTTAGGAAAGGTAAAAGGACTGGGAAAACGTGGGAGAAAGAACTAGGAATGTGAGAATAGAAAGAAAAAAAAGGTTGTGAGCTTCTTTGTTCAGAGCTGAAGAGATGAAGCTCAATATACAGAACATGACTACCATGCAGCAAATAAAAAAAGTCAGAGTTGGGTTAAATGAGAAATGAAGAAAAGAAAATAGTCACTTTGGAGCACTAGTGAGAGAGATACTTAACAGACTCTGTTAAGAGTTAAATGAGTCCATGTGTGTAAAGTAAAACAAAGGTTGGTGAATGAAGAACACTATGAGGGAAGGAAAGTATTCTCCAATGTTCTTTGGTTGGGCTACAAATTAAAGTGTCATAAAACAGAAATAAATATGGAATGGATGAGGGAAAGGTTAGATCGAGGATGAGATAGGACAGTGTAGTTGTGTGTTAGCTTTCTGTCACTATGACAAAATGGCTCAGACAACAAGAGGAAAAATTTTCATTTGGTTCACGACTGAAAGAGTTCATTTGAAGTCTATGGCTCCAACACTGCAGACTGTGGTGAAGCAGCACATCACTGATGGGCATGCATGGTGGAGCAAAGTTGCTCGTTAAAGAGAGATGGAAGAGGCTGGGTCCCCATTTGTCCTTCAAGCCCATGTTCCCTGGTAACCGTACTTCTGTAGAGCCTAACCGCCTAAAGAATCCACTTCATCCTAAAAGTACCACACCTTACCAAACCTTAGGCAACCAAACCTTAGCACATGAAATGTGCAGGCACTCTCCAAGCCAAACTGTAACTCGCGGAATGAGGTGGGCCAGGAAGGAGCAGTATGCAATAGGACTCAGTAAAATGAAATGAAAGGGGTTGAGATGGGGTGGGTTGGAGTTGCAAGGGGTGGTACAGAGTCTTGGGTGTAGTGAATATAATCTTTGGAAAATAGAAGATTTTTTTTTTCACTGAAGAGGGAGAGAAAGAAATATGGACACTGACAAAGGACAGTAAGGGGAAAGGGAGAGAATTCACTCTGCTTTTGTTGAATACTATAAAGTCCCTGAGGAAACAAGGATATGCAATAATCTTGAATAACAAGTAATCGTGAATGGATTTGAGATCAGAAAATGATTATTTGTACTTGGAAAGCACGTAGGAGCTTCCCAGAGATCACACAAGTATTGTCAAAGCTAGAAGAACCTTGTGCAGAGTAGTTCTTGCTGAGGAAGGGTCTTGCCCTGTGCATTGCAGGAAGTCCCACATCGCTCGCTTCTCTCCAGCCAATACCACCTCTGTTCCCCATCACTGTGATAACCCCAGTCACTCCTCCTGATTTCTAATGGCCAAGGTTAAGAATCACTTGCCTGGCATGAGATAACCTTACAATGCAACAAAATCAAATCATAGAAGTATATTGTCTCCCCTGGGAGTACTGAGGGATCTAAGGTCACAATTCAAAAGGACTAAAAGCTTTGATAAGAAAACAGTGAAAGAAAGGTTCCTATATATACCCCTCTGGATTGAAAACATTAATATCATCACAGCTCTACTGCCACAGATGTATTTCTAAGAAGAGCAATTCCTATGCAGAGTGTGCACACACTGCATTTTAGACCCAAAGACAGTTGCATGGGGTAATTACTACTGATTCAAAGACATTTTAAGTATATCTGAACCCTAACACAAAGCTTGGCTTTGTAAGCTTGGCCTTTTGTTCAGGATGTTGGAGGTGGGGAGGAACCAGAGAAGTACTACAAAAGAAGCTAAAAGGATAACAGATCACATAGCCTCCTAAATAGTTCCTGCTGAGGTCCAAGGGCAGAACACCTCTGCCCAGCACCGGCGGGATTTGAAATTACATCTGCTGACCTGTGGAAATTCTGACAAAAGAGCTATCAGTGGAAGACAAGGAAGACTTGTATTTGCCCAAGCAGAGAAAAGGTCTCAGGTAAATGAACATAGCCTCTTAGCTCTTGGCGACTGGTGCTTGGTACAGTTGCTGAGACAGACCCCAGTTACTATTTGGCTAGCTGTCTTTGGTCATTAAGAATGTCTTGTATGCCCTGCTAACTCATCTAACAATGACTTCAGCTTCTCCTGAACCTGTCCCATATGGTTCAGCCAAAAGCCTTTGACATGCCAAGAACTGTGTCCTTTTTGACTCCAACCTCTTAGTTTAAGAGCCTTAAGTAAGCTTTGCCAGTGAATCTGCAGTTGCAATCTGAGCCATTTCAAGCACTCCTTCCACATAAAACACAGGTGGTAATCTGTCTAGTTTTGGTCCTTGCCTGCCTTTCCAAAACTCTTGCATAAATCTTCCAAACACAACGCCAGCCTTCTAACTCTTGTTAATCAAAATGTAACAGCATAACTCAGCCCCAGCAGAACTGAGCTGACATAGTGAGTTGTTAAAACAGAAATACTTAATCAAGTGGATGATGAAATAGATAAAACTCTTGGAGACTTAGAAACAGGCAAGAACTTTGGAAAGAGAATCCCAGTTGCACAAGAAATAACATCAAAAATCATCAAATAGGATCATGTGAAATTAAAAAGCTTCTGCACATCGAAAGAAACAGAAATATATGAAAAAAGGTTCGACATCACTGGTCATTAGAAAAATGTAAATTAAAACAACAATGAAATTTCATCTTCCTCCAAGAATGACTACCATACAGAAATTAAGTAATAATAAATGTTGGCAAGACTCATGGGAAAAAAAGAACCCTCTGCATTATTGTTGTAAATGTAAACTAGTACAACCACTTCAAGAATCAGTGTAGGGACTCCTAAGAAAACTAAAAGTAGAAATGCTATTCAACTGAGTTACTCCCTTTCTAAATATCTTCCCCAAACAGGTAGACATCACATTAGAGTTATATATACACATATATATGTATATGCATATATATGTATATACATATATACATATATGTTTATGTATACATATACATATGTATACATACACATGTATACATATATATGTATGTGTATGTATATACATATATATACATGTATATGTATGTGAATATACATACACATATATGCATCCACACACATGTATATACATGTATATACATATATGTGTGTATATACATATATATGTATACATATATATGTGATATATACATATATATCACCCGCAGCATAATTCATAATGGCTAAGTAATCTCGGAAGCAGCCTATGTCTATCAACAAACAAATTAATAAAATGTGGCATTGATACACAATGGAGTGCTATTCTACCATAAAGAAGGGTGAAGTTGCATAATTTGTAGGAAACTGAATGTACCTTGTGACCATAATGTAAAGTGGAAGAAGTCAGACACAGAAGTTTAAATATCATGTTTTCTTTTATATGAGAAACCCAAAACAAAAGAGTGAATAAACAGATGTTATTCAAGTGAGGAAGGGGCCAAGAGATGGAGGAAGAGGAGATGAGAGGGAAGAGAAAGGGAGGAAAAAGAAGGTGATTAATGTGCATGTACCAACTCCCCATAAGCAATGTAATCATTATGTATTTCAAATATGCACTAATAAAAATAAATTTTTAAAAAATTGACTGAAAGGGTTTGGTTCTTTCACAGGTAATAGAATCCTGGAAGGTGGGTTTTGGACTTAAATGAGAAATTCTGGCCCCTCTGGGACAACTGCTGTCATTGGACTTTCAAGCACATAGATTTTTTGAAGACTCTGGTGATCAGAAAGATAGTTTCCCCCAGGGGCGAGGCAGAAAGGCAGTACCAGTGTAGAGGATCCTAGAGTGAATTGATAGAGCTTTAGATTACCTAGCTTTACGTCACCCTATGTATTCACTCTCACCTGGCCATGCACACACCTGTAGTAAGGCTTATCAATATACTGTAGCCTGTATTAGGCCTTAGTTGTGTGGGAATATTGAGTCTGTGTTTGGGGCAAAGGGCTAACAGAGAGACAGTAGGACTTAAATTAGAAATGTGATCTGCGGATCTAGAGACCCATTTTTAAGGGGTATTCCCAAAGGAAGAAAAATCACTACCTGGTAGCTGTTGGTGCTTCCATGTTCAGTGTAGCATTCTTGGGACTGGGATTGTAGCTTAGTAGTAAAGCACTTGCCCAGTGCCCTAAAATTTAAAAATTATCTATGACTTATTTAACATTTGAATTCAACAATTTATATTTTATTTGGTAACCCTACGGTAGTTATCTCAAGGGACATTATGCAATGCTAATAGCATTTATTTTTATCCCTTTAATTTTTGAAATTATAAGAGGACTGAGGTGGCCAGAAAAACAAAAAAAAAACAATGTCAGGATACTAACTTCAGAACATCTTACACTTTCTGAGGACAAGAACCTTGGCTATCCTATTCACTGCCGCATGAACCACCCAAATTTGCATTCCAGAAAATGGCAGGGGCTAGATGGGTTTTAAGAAAAAAAAAAAAAAGAAGAAAAAATAAGCATCTTCAGTGTTTCTAATGCACATTCTTTCTTTTTATCGGCATGAATCAACTACTGGCTAATTAAGTTCTTGGGTCAGGTGAGCTCATAGCTGAGCAACAGCTCCTGGTGAAGCCAAAGCACAGAGCATGCTTATGGCCACGACCCAGGCTGCTTGCCAGTTATAGACACGAGTGAAAGGGAGTCCTTGGAGTCACTGTTTACCAGAATTCAGGTAATATGCCATTCTTTTCAGTTTATAAACTCATTAGGCAATATTTGGGTCCATTCTAATTTTATATATAATATTTTACTAACAGACAATGACTTCTACAGCCCACTGAATGATCTTTGATAAAAGGCAAGTCAGATTATTCTTGGAATTTTGACAGAGATAAAGGAATGGCATCCCTTGAGGTTAAAAAGGAATTGTTATTCTGAGGAGAAAAGAAAAGGATCGGGTAAATTCTAGAAAGAAAAGTGAAGTGAATGGGTTTTAAGAGGTAAAGATGCATTCTTTAAAAATATATAAGTAAGGTACACATCGAGGAATAAGTAAAATTATAAATATGATGATAAAGAGTTAGTGTATTATTTAGAAAACTTAGGACTTAGTAAAAGGCCAATTCATAGAATAAATGAATTACAACATTAATAGAATTCGCTGACCTCAAGTATGGTTAAAATCTTTTTATATCAAAATGAATTACTATAATGACAGTCACAGTTTCTCTGAAGTATACAATCTTATGTATTTGTTAGAAAGTGTTGGACAACTTAATAATATATCTAAACCTGTAATACAGCAAGTAAGCACTTCACTTGCTTACATGCAGATTAAACCACTAAATGACCAAAATAAATTTCAGAGATGTGAAAACATGTTTTTTAAAAATTGCCTAGATTTGCAGAGTTGCCTTTGTCCAACTTTTGTAGATCTTTCTTTTTTTTTTTATAAGACACAACTTAATTCTCATTTTTTCCCATAGCCCTACCCACCCTACCACCCCCCCCATATACATAAAATTTGTTTCCTTACTTTTTTGTTACAATCTCAAACTTTTGTAGATCTTTTGCACATCTCCTAAAACAGGCTAATGAGCCAGAGGCTGAGTCTACTGATGGAAGACAATTGAGTCATACAAAAGGAAAAGCAAAACACAAAGACAGTCACGTAGAATGTATTTGTTTAAAGTCAAATTGACACAGAGCAACTTAGCTGATCAAAACTTTAGATAACCCCTTTGTGAAAGAATCTTCTTTCAGGATAGTAGGGAAGTTATACTTTTTACTACACGTATATTTTTATATATTAAAGTTTCAAGAACACTTAACATTTATGAGACAGAAGTGTATGAAGAAAAAACATTTCCTTTTTATGCAAAAGCAGTAATGAAAGGAGAAGAGTAAAATAGTAATTAGATATTTATGCTATACTAAATGAGTGACCCTGGATAATTGCTAGAAAGGAAAAGATTTCTAGGCTGGTGATGTATGTGTGTCATTTCTCCACAATGGAGACTCAGGCATGAGGATCACCATGACTTTAAAGTCAGCCTGGGCTACATCGTGAGACACCATCTCTAAAAAAAGAAAGAAAGAAAGAGAGAAAGAAAGAAAGATGTGTAAGTGTGGGGGCATTTATAATATTAACAAATGAGAAAAAGAGCATTTGAGATATTTTTCTTTCTAATGATGATTTTGTGGGACAATAAACTTTTGTTTTGTTTAGATTCCAAAGGCACATGTTTCTCTCATGGAAGACCAAAATTTGGAAAAGAGAAAATCACTGAAATTGAATACCATTTGATTTAATTCAGGGAACCAGGTAATTCACATTAGCTCACTGAGATAAAAATGAAAAGTATGCAAAACTAGAAATATTTTTTTACTTTGAATTAGTAAAAAGATCATTCCAAACAATCGGGAAAATTCACCAACTATAAAATATCCCTAAAAATAATTTTATAAGGATACAAAAACTAAAACTAGACCAAGAAGCACATGGCAGTTATACTGTTAGCCCTTCACATGTAGAGATAGTCTTCCCTTCGAAGTTTCAGTGTGGATAAATTTTAGTTACTAAAGTTTTGTTGAATGACACCAGTCCCCCAAAAACAAAGTCCATCCTTCCCAGCTGATTATTCAGCTGTGTCCAGTTATGTGGCCTCATTGGCCCCAATGATGACTCAAATGACACTCTGTAAACTGGATTCCTGGGCTAGGGATTTAGCACAGTGGTTCTAACGCCTGTCATACAAGTGCAAGGGCCCAGGTTTGATCCCCGGTAACCACATACAATACTGGGCATGGAGACTCACGCCCAGCAGCAACCAGTACCACACACCACAGTACTGTGCATGGTGGCTCACAACTGTAATCCCAGCACTTGGGAGGCAGAGGCAGGAGGATTGCTGTGAAGTGAGTTTGAGGCTGAGCTCAGGGCCAGCCTGAACTACAAAGCGAGACCCTGTCTCAAAAAAAAAAAAAAAAAAATTAAAACGATCCCTGAAAGATAGAACTGGCCAAGAGAGATGAAAGTACATCACAGCAACAATAAGTGGTAACGCTGGAAGTAGAATTCAAATCAGTTAAAAGTGGAATAATAGAAAAAAATGGAGAATGAAGATGTTGATACTACCAGTTTAGAAGCTGCAGAGTAGAAACAAATGTATATTCAATGTGTGAGGAAAGTGCTTATAAGTGAAAGGATGAAGATGTCCCCAAGAGAGAGATGCTCACCAAAGCCAAACATTCTGTATTAGTGGATTTCCCGGCAATAGTTCACAACACTGGGAGTATAATGATAAAACGCTGTCAGGTGATCCAAAAGTGAAGAAGAATATGACATATCAGAGTAGAACTGTGGATTTATTCTTGCTTCCAGAAGCTGACTCAAAAAAGGCAGAGAGCTTTCCAAAGCTCTCCTCTTCCTTCCATTTAAAAAACTCTGAATATTTTCCACACCAGCGGTTTCCTTTTATGAACCTTTCCTAAGGGGCTGGCATTTCAGGTTTTCCGAGCTAGGATAAGATTTTCATGAAAAGTCTGTCTCTAAATCTTGGATAAAATGTTAGACTTCCACTTGGTACAGGCTCATCCTCAGTTACTCAGGGAAAACCTTTAAATTTGCTTTGACCAAGTGAAATTGTAAGATCATCATTTTGCTTCGTGAATCTCTGTTTAGTCAGTATTGTTCATGAAATCAACATAGCTCACTCATGCTCCACACCCAGGCTCTTAGCATGCCTGGACCTCAGATAAACCACAACACGACTTCCTGCCAAATAGGGTGTTTATTTGCCATATCGTCTGCATGCCTACTGAAGAGAGATACCCTGAAAGAAAGAATAAGTAAGCTGATTTTGTTGAAAATACTTGGTGGAGAAAGTGAACATAACATTTAGGTCATCATCTGTTTTGGAAAAAACTGCTGAAGCTAATATCTACAGTATAAAGGTGAGATCTTCGCAAAAGGTTTCAACCTGCTCTCTAATAACGTGTATATTAATCTGAACAAAATAGTGTCTTTTTGAGCAGGAAACACCAGCAAAAAGATTTTGTGAAGAAGTCTCAGCTTACAATTTAGAACTTCATTTTGAGTTTGAAACTACGTGCAGAATACTACTTTGTCATTTCACTTAGGGTGAAAAAGAGTAACTGGTTTCTCAATTCTCTCCTGCTTTGGGCAAGCACTCCTCCAGGTGTCCTGTCTATGCTTGCTACTATGAGCACAGGTGACCGTGAACTCTATCTGGTGTAGTCAGGGGCAAACTAAGTCAAGGAAGCCCCAAGTACAGCCCTGAAGCTGGGCTGCAATCAAAGACTCTTTGTTCCTCCTGGACTAGTGACTGATGGCTGTCTCATCAGGCCAATCTCCCTAGAAAAGCATTTCCAGCTTCTTCACCCTGTGCTCTGAGAATTCAGCCAGGTCTGAGACATAGTTCCTCTCCAGGGCCAGGTCCTCACAATGGAACTTTCTGTGCCTAAGGAATAGCAGTTTCATCACTTTATCGGGGTGTGGTAAACCTGGCTCACATGCCAATGTACAGTCAGCTCACGAGGCGACAGGCCAAATACAACAGTGGGTCTTTTTACAGTGATTTGTAGAACTGTATGGGATATATGATTATGTGAGCTCACAGAAGGTCTTTTCTTCTGTGACTCCTAACACTCAATAGTCAGTGCTTGCACTGCATAACCTCTCAGAAAACATTTCACTAAGCCACCTGATTTGTATTTGTTATTTTTCAAGAGTGGCATTTGCAATTAAGTTTTTATCTTCTTTATGACTAGTGCAAGTACTTTGAGAACTAGAATCAAGGCGCACAGAGTAGGAAGGGAATGAAAATTGGTGAAGGGACAGAAGCATTCCTTTTACCCCTCTGTGTATATGCCAGGATGATGGTGAGGAGAAGGAAGAGGAGGAAGAGGAAGAGCAGGAGGAACAGGAGGAGGAGGAGGATGATGACGATGATGATGCCACCTGCACTGTTATAGCTCCACAGCAGCTTTCTTACCAGTCTTCTTTCCTCTTGTCTAGATGCTTAAGACTGACACTTAGGTTTTCTTAGTTATAGTCAGAAAGCAAAATTAGCTGACTGAACATGTGTCGCTGTTCTTTCTGTATGCAGAGGGTCCATAGTTTGTCTGTGATTCTTGCTGCTCCAAGTTCTGTATGAGATTGCTGAGACTGCTGGCCTATGTAACAGGTTTTGCTTAAGGTGATCTGGCAGAGATGGAGGCAGTCATTGTAAATATGCTCTTTCCTCTCCAAATGCTAAGAAATGTACTGAAGCAGAGGCATTTGAATATTTGCTTTGAGAGATTATTTTCTAAATATATAGAGATGGAGACTCAGAAACTGTGAATAAGCTTATTATTCATTTCCCTATTTATGACTTCGCAGTGATGAGAAACAGATTAGTGCTTTCTCCATATTAATGGGTGAAGAATGGTCTTGTTTTCAAAAAAAATCAAATGGTACAACTGAGTTGCAAATTTATTGGAAAAGTTAAATTTATACCCATTATATATTAAGAGTCTTAGAGATTGCTTATTAATCTGTTATAGCTCATATTTTCAATCAATATATAAAAAGCCTGCAGTTGGCAAACTAATCAATAAAACCTGGAATGCTTATGCATTTTTTAAAGATCATTTCAAGTTTCTGTGATATATAGGAATCCCAGATTTAGCATCACATTGCTGACAACCAAGTTGCCACTAATCCCATTAATGAGTCCATGTATATGTAAAAGATTATGTCTCATTATTGTATATTCTCAGATTTTAAACAATTGGCCTTTCAAGAATATCAGAATTCCAGATGGATTACCAGAACAAATCCCAAAACTCCTACACAGGATATATTTCCTATGGCTTTTGACATAGATGAAGTGATGCTATCAGAGAGACACTGACTTATCATTCTTTGGAATGAATGAAAGAACAAATTATCTGATATATGAAGCACAATGAGTCCCAAACAAGAAAAATAAGAAATGAACACCTAGACATAACATGATGAAACAGTGAAATACCAAAAGCAAAGAGAAAATTTACAAAGCCAAAAGGTGAAGTGATACCATTTCCAAAAGACTGCCCACAGGCCACTTGCTATTTCAGCAGCAGGAGTAGAAATAAGCAAAGTGTTACAGACCCTTAAACTTCAGATTCTTTTAGTAAAACTCTCTTTCAAAAATGGGAAAGAAAAACAATATAATTTTTGAAGAATTTATTTTCGGACAGTTTTAGGCTCACAGGAGAATCGAACGGAGAGTACGAAGAACTTCTGTAAACATTTGCCCTCCTACATGTACACTTTCTCCTCCTCACCCCTGTCAAAGTCCAGCAGCTACACAGTATGCTTCTTAAAGTTGATGAATGCATGCTGATATGTCATTATCTCCTAGAATTCCTAGGTTACATTAAGGCCCATTCTTAGTGCTGCACATTCAATGCGCTTGGATGAAGGTACTCATGTGATGACATGTATAAACCACAGCAGTTTCATGCAGAATAGTTTCACCCTCTTAAATATTCTCTGGGAACCATCTAGTCAGTCTTTCCTTTCACTGAGCCCCTGACTGTGGATGATATTTTACCATCTCCACAGTTTTGCTTTTTGTCAGGTAGCTGGAATCATACAGTCTGTAGCCTTTTCAGATTGGCTTCTTTTATTAGCAATTGGCATTTAAGTTTCCTCCATAATCATTTCATGTCTAGAATATGAGAGCTCATATTCTATTGTTCAGACACATTACAGTCTGCTTATCCATTCTCCTACTTGATTGCTTCCTAGTTTTGATAAACGTGAATAAGGCTGCTGTTACCCTTCTGGGTCTCTGGGTGAAAATAAGTTTTCAATTTCTTTGGGTAAATACCAAGGATCCTTTGGATTCTACATCCAAAAGCTTGTTTAGTCTTGGAAGAAAGAATCTATCAAACTGCCTCCCAAAGTGTCAGTACTATATTGTATTCCCAAGAGCATCTATGAGTGCTTCTGTTGTACCACATCTTCACCAGCATTTGGTGTTGTCAGTGTTTTGGATTTTGGCCATTCTAAAATGTATACAGTAGCATCTTCTTTTTTAAAATTTGCATTTCTTTGATAACACAGCATGTAAGACATATGCCACTTATCCATCTATCTCTATCTATTTATCTGTCTATTTCACTGGATACAGGTTCCATAGTTACTTGGCATTTTGCATGTGTGTGGATGGTGATGGCACCAAGGATCGAACCCAGGGAGCACTGAACTACATTTCTGGAACACATTCTGTTTTAAGATAGAATCTTGCTAAGCTGCCCAGACTAGGCTCAAACTTGTAATCCTTTACAACTTCATCTTCTCATACCAGAGAAAAGATATGATATTTACAAATCTGTGACCTGTTTATTTCACTTATGAGGACATCCTCAAGATGCATCCATTTGAGTATGACTGACTCAATCTTATCCTTTTTAATGGCAGAGTAATATTCCATTCTATAAAAGAACAACATCTTCTTTATCCAGTCTCCAGTTAAGGAACATTTGAGTTGTTTCCAAAACTTAGCAATCACAAACTGAGCTGCTATAATGTAGAAAATATTTAAAAGGAAAGAGTGTAAGGATAAATAACAAGGGGAAAATGAATGTGCTAATAATAAAGAAAAAAGAAAACAAAGATTGTGTATATGAGGGGTGGGGGAGGCAGGGCAGGGAGAAAAGGGAAAAAATGAGAATCAAGTCATGTCATATTCTAGTACAAACTCTTAATGTTGAATGTGATTATGATGTGTTTTCATATGTATCAATAAAGATAATTTATTTTTTAAAAAAACATGTAATCCTTGTGCTTCACCCTCCATAACTGGGATTATAGGCATGTACCTCCATGCTTGGCTCTTTGGCCCATTTTTAAACTGGGCTCCTAATTTTCTTTCATTGAGGTTTTTTTGTTTTCATTTGGCTTGTTCTTTTTGTTTTGTTTTTGTTTTTGCCACATCAGAGATTGAACTCCTGACTTCAATTGTGAGGCAGGCAGTAGCACTACTGAGCTAAATCCTTGGCTCTCTTTCACTGAGTTTTAAGAGTTCTTTGTAAGAATCTTTCACAAAAATGTCCTTTGCAAAGATTATCTCCCACTCTATGACTTGTCTTTTGACATTATTTTTCTTATAGTAGAAATGTTTAATTATAAGAAAGTCCAACTTATCAATTATTTCTTTCATTGATGATGCTTTTGTTATAGTGTCTAAAAATACATACCACACCATATCACCATATCATCTAGATTTTTTATTATACTATCTTTTGAGAGTTTTATATTTTTATATCTTACACTTCAGTGTATGATCTGAGTTGTCCTTCATGAGGAATGCAAGACTGTGTCTAGATTTTTCTCCTGTTTTCACACGTGAATATGTGCTTGTCTTAGCACCATTTGGTTAAAAATTTATCTTTTGTCTGTGTGACTTGTCTGCGCTCCTTTGTTAATGATCAGCTGGCTATATATGTATGGGTTTAATTTTAGC